>MDKI01034618.1:0-69032 GCA_005239505.1 Nicotiana paniculata
CACTTAAAGTGGAAAAACTCCCTTATTACCCTTACCCGGTGAAAAAGGAGGTGTGACATATATATCTTTTTTTTTCTCTACAATTTTCATATGCTACCTAGTTTTGCGCCACCCATTGAATTTGTACCCACTTTTTAAAACAAGTTTGGGTGATACCCAATTGATAACTTCTTATACATACACTTTTCTCTTCTTCTTTATTGCTGTTTTATTCTTTTTCTTTGTGTGTAGAGCTTCTTCTTCTTCTTTTTAGTTGCAAAATGAGTTTGTTAAATTTGTTGTTGTTTTGATAATATGATGATCAGAATTTATTCTTTATGATATTGAAAGTTATATTTCAAAGTTGAACTCATTTAGAGTAGATTTGGACATTGAATTGTGTACGAGATTGTTGAAATTCGACGAACAAATTTATGTTTCAGAATTTAAGATTCGAAATCTGAAGTTGCATTCAATATATTGAACAACTTAAGATTCAAATTTCTGAAATTGCATTTGAAAGATAGAAGAACTTCAGATTGATTTTTGAAGTTGCATTTAAGAGATTAAACTACTTTAGATTCGAATTTATGAATTTACGTTTGAAAGATAGAAGAACTTCATATTTGATTCCTGAAGTTGCATTGAAAAGATTGAACTACTTCAAATCCGAGCCGGTACACTCTGTAAAAAATTATGCAATGCAGTATAACTTCAATAGTGACCCCAAGAGTAGGTATATATGAAAATGCCCCCGCTGGAGCTGAATGTGGACAAAGTAGTTACCTGGAAAGTTTGCAGCATGAACCCGATTCTATTCTAGGCCCATTTGTTGTTGTAGTAACCTAATTAGTCGTCTACCTAACTGCTTCAACTATACATATATGAGAGAGAGAGAGATGCAGTGTGTAAAAATTCATATGCACATATAAAATAGTAATGATAGCGTTCAAATGCTTTACACTATACAAAGTTATGTGTCTCTCAAACCAAACCTTCAGTAAAAGTTACTGAGATGAGATGTGTATGTATATATGAACACTTTATAGATAACATATCCTGTGATTCTCTATGTACAAAAATAACCACAGAACATTAAAATTAGAAGTGTGCTAAATTTACAAATCTTCATTTGGCTGAATATTAGTCTTCTGAATTTTCATCAATAGCCACAATTTTGGCTGCACCTTTACCACCAGTTAGTAATTTAGGAGTATTGACATGATTCTTGGATTCCAACCTTGAATTCTTGGTTACATTATGATTCATAACAACCCCACAATCTTCATCTTCTTTCTTCAAATCACTAGGTGGCAAAAAACAATCCAAAGAAAGTCCTTTAATATTAAAATCAACTTCTTCAATTGTCCAAACTTCTTCCATTCTAGTCCTAGTATGACCTTCTGAATTTTCGCCGAATCTGAATAAGGAAACAGATGTTTTACCAGCATAGGCAATGTTAACACCGTCGATTGTTCGATAGTCCTGAATAAATGATTCCATTGTTGTTTCCCAGAAGACATCATTTTTAGGGGATTTTAGTTTAAGAAGATGAGTATCTTCAAGTTGTACTAAAAGGCCTCTTCTTTGGCTAAAATAGCCCCAAATAGTATGTCTCATTATTTCTACATTGCTGCTGCTTCTTGCCTTTAGTGTTGAAGGTTCTGCTTCAAGCTTTAATATAAAGCAATCTTCAGTATTCACAGTTTTTTCTCCAACACAAATAGAGTTGCAGAATAAATCAGCAGTGGACTTTGGATCAAGACCCTGTTAGCATGATTAATCTCAACCAATCAGTATCCACATATACAGAGTATGTTTCTTCAACAAGTATTATCTTCATTTTCTTTTTCATTTTGGGGCTCCACTAGTGCTGGTTTTTTTGGGGGTGGGGGTGGGGTTGTTAGTGCTAGTTTTTTGTTTCAACTTGCCCATAGAATAACTTGAAGGGTTCATGTGATACACAATCTGGCCTCTTTAAAAGGAACCATTCAAAAAGGCAAAATGCAAAATTGGCGGATAGGCCAAAGCTAATTGCATTCGCTAGCCAAAAAATATATAAAATATGTATATATTACACATATACACAAAAATATATATCTTGTCGGCTATTATTTTTGGGAACGGCTAAAAATATGCATTTCATGCTTCCAAACTACATAAATGTTGACTTGTTGGCCCAGTTTTCTTTAAGGGCTATGAAGTGTGTATATGTACAAAATTGTCAATTGGACCACTTATCAAATCAATTAATTGATTATGTAAAATGACATCCCAACTCCAAATTGGAAGACAGGATAACCAAAAAATTGACACGACCATGTTGTGAATAGAGAATTACATATTACCACGAGAGTCATATATTATACACCATCAGTACATAAAAGTTAAACTCATCGAGAAAGTACCTGTAAGGAACGACGAAGAGGCCGAGCAGGACCACGAGACGCATGAGAATGATGCCATGGACTTTGCCTCCAAGCCACATTACCATCACTTCCAGCACTAATTTTACATCCTGAAAGTACCAATTCTATGCTCCAAAGATCAGGTCTTTTTTGCCACAATACAAATCCTCCCATTTCACCTTGCCCATTTTTCGAGCTCTTGATTTTCATCACCTTACCATTGTTCAATCCTAGACCATCTCCTTCAATAAATTCGGACGCCACCATCTTCACCTTCCCCATCGCGTACATACTATCAATGGAATTCAGAGCATGTTCTCCTCCTGCGGCAGCTATGTATTGTTGCACTATATATTTCGCCATTGAAGCTTCCTGTACATGTACCAACCATTGATTTAGTGAACAAAATAAATTATCTCGTGAACTCTATCAAGATTAAATTAGGTATCAACGAGCAAATAAATGTTCTACAATCGTAAATTTATTGGCTCGACTAATTCAGATTCACGCCGTGTAAAACTCACTATAGTAGAAGCTAGCGCTCTTTACCAAAATCTATGTCATATATAATATTCTCAGTTTCTCCACACGAATCAGTGAATTAGACTGGATTTCTTTGTCTAGAAGAAGTAGTGGCTCGATTATGATAAATTTCATTTTAAATTTCTTCCCATCTGCATAACCCTTGATCGACAGGGTTGATGGGAGGTAATAAATATCTTCACAATTGACATAGAATTTTTACCACGAATTAAATATAGAATCTTTAAGTCTTTATTTTTAAAATAAAATTTACATATTTAGAAACTACTCAAAAAATAATATAAGTTACAATAATTAACAATTCAAAAAATTAAAATGACATATGAAAAATAGTTGTTTGAGTCTGGAATACCAAACTGTATCACATAAATTGAGGCAACAGAAGTAATAGTCAAAGACACAGAGAAATAGAAATTGTAAAAGAACTTACAATGGGATGATCATTAATATTTTTATTGACAGAGTGATCACAACGGATAGGATGAGGAATCAAAGGAGCTGCAACAACACCAAGCAAGAGTTGAATCTCAGCATTTCTACCACCAAAAACCGAAGCATGATTTGATTTATGATTATCAGTATTAATACTATGAGATTTGATCCAAGATTTCATATTTTGCCATGACTTATGTTTATATGAATCAACAAACATTTCTTCAGGAATAGGAACTTCAAGTACAGTTTCAAGCCCATCTTCTCTATCCAAATTTGGGCACAAAGTCCTCATTTGAATAATAATATTATCAGAGCAAAAAGGAGATTGAAAAGATTGTAATTATTTTGATGAATGAAAGAGAGAAAAGAGAAGTGTGAGTATTAAAAAGGAAATGGAAACTAATTAGTCTCTTGGATTACAAGGGAGACTTAATTATTTGAAGTTTAAGATAGAGGACCAACCAACCGACCATGGAAAGCCACCACTCCAACGTGCATTTCTTTGTCTAAAATGTCGTGACAGCACGAACTTTTCTGTCTCTCTGTTTGGTTAATTTGGAGTTTATGTTTCTCTTTTCTTTTCCTGCTCTTTTTGTGTTTGACTATTGGTTGAAATAATATACGACACTATAGGATAAGCCAACAACAAAAAACAATAATAAACCCGGGTTATTTCACAAATGGAATTTGAGTAAGGTAGCGTGAACGCGGACCTTACTCTTACTTAGAGATGAAGCCATGATATAACACTTATGAAATCGAATTCTACCAGTTTTAAGACAAATATAGAATAAACAGAAGTTATTGGGTGCGGCTGAACCAGCAACCGGAAGGCTAGCTCCGCCACCGCTCCTACCTTGTGAAGATCGGAAGATTGTTTTTGAAAGATGGCAAACTATAGTATAAGTCAACAACAAACAATAACAATAAATCCAAGGTAATCCCACAAGTGGGGTGATGTTAGGCTAAAAATTCATGTTTTTGCATGTAATTTATCTTGCATTATACCTCAATCTTGTTAACTTTGGTGTAAATATTTGTGACTCAAGCTTAATAATAGTGTTTATATGTGTAGGAGTCAATTTGAAGTGATTTGGCAAGCTTGCATGTAAAGTGAAGTAAAAAACAAAAGAAGTTGGAGGAAGTATGATTTTGGTGCCCAGGTTGGCGCCAAGCACCAACCAAAGCGCCAATGACAGAATAGCACAGAAGTGAAAAGATTTCGGTGTGCAGGTTGGCGCCAGGCCACAAGCGAGACGGCTAAGGGCGGATTTCATCCTAATTCGGCCATGACTTGATAGTTTCGACCCTACATGCCCCCAACATGTATAAAAGGGGTTCTAAACCTATTTCTTAAGGGAGAGAGACTATTGGAGAGGAAAAATGTTACGGGAACACTTGGAAGCAACGAATCACAAGAGTTTTCTCTTTCGTTCTTCCTTAATTTGTATTTTAATGCTTTCAATTATTATCATGGTCGTTAGCATGACTATGAATAGCTAATTTGTTAACTAGGTTTTGATGGAACCTTTTGTAGGATGAATTCTTGTTGTGTTTTTATATAATTGAGTCATTGAATTTCTCCACTTGTTCAACTACGTGTTTATTATTGTTGATTGAATGTCCATCAATTGACTGTGCCTATTTAGTGTGTATTGCTTGAGAGTGGGTACATATTTTAGGTAGTTGTTGAACAACATCATTCTTAACGTATGTGAGAGATAAATACGGAGGGTTTAAAAGTGGGACTAGAGATAACGAAATTTTGGTGCGGTCATAGTGAGCAATAAATTAGTACCAGCTAGCGTAGTTCGAGAGAATATGTCTAGTAAATTGTGATAGTTGCTCGAGAGAGAACTACGACACCCAAAGTACTCACGGTCGGTAGAGAAAACTTAGGCGAAATTATAGAAGACATTGCGGGAGGGATTCCGACAATTAGAGAAATCATAACTCTAGACCTCTTTAATCTTTCCTCCAACCCTTAGTATCTCTAGTTGTTAATTAATCTACTACTTTAATTTATTAGTTAATTAGATATAAGAATCTTAATATTTATAACTTAGGAACTGTTCGAGCTTGTCTTCTTAGTGATACTGAACAGTTGTAGTGAAGTTTTAGTTCTCTGTAGGATTCGACTCCGGACTTTTACACCAGATTATATTTGCAGCGACCGCTTATCCTTTTTAGGACTAGAGTTGTGCGTGATCAAATTTTGGCACTAACAATGTAGTTATAGCTGTAAATATTATTTGGTGTCAAAGTTTAAGCGTTTATTTTGTTTTTATTTTTTATTTGAGAAATATGGCATCTTGGAATTATGGAAGTTTTGATGTTGGTAATTCTACATTTGATCTTTCTTATATGTATTGTGGAGGAAACAACTCATGCCAAAAGTATCAATATATTCCCGAGAGCGAGTTATGTGCACCAACTCAATCTCATGTGTGGAATGTATGTGATATGTGTGGTGGTCAAGATGATCACTTTTATGGTTGTGCTTATATTTCCTATCCCCCTCCTCCACCCCTTATTACGATGGTTCTACTTTTACTTGTGAAGTTACTAGGAACAAATAACCTGGGGATGCTGACCTAAAGGAGATCAAGGATATGTTAATGTGCCTTGTGAAAAAAAATAATAAGACACAATTACAGATACTAACGCAAGACGCAACTATTTACAACTTGAAGGCTCAAGTGAGTCAAGTGGTTGAAACTTTGAATGTTCGACAAGTTAATATGGTAAATAGTAGCCAAAAATAATGTGAATTAGAGTCAGTAGTTGACACTCTGATGGACGAAATCATAGTAGAACACTAACAACCTGGCCAACCAGAATTTGAGGATGCCGATGTTGAAGGCGTGACACTAGAGTCTACCGAGGACATTGAGGATAAATATTCAGTTGGCTCTAGTGTCATTGGTACAAAGGATGTTAAAAATTTTGAAGCTCAAGTATTTGAACATGATGGACCTCATTCCAAACACTTCTCTACGTTGCGTTCGAATAGTGAAATGAGAATGGATCCTTACGAGCGTAGAAAGGAGACAAGGGAAAGGTAGACGAGCCATATATTTTGAAATTTTTGAGGCCGTCTAAGCAAGGTGATACTCCTCAGCTTAAAGCCAAAAATTGCATAAGGAATTATTTAACTTTTGGCTTTCAAGGCTTTACATCACCCCAAGATCATGATCATAGAGCAGAATCAAAACTTGTAGTCCAATTCATAAGTTCAAAGTGGAGGCAGAAAGTGACTCATGTCGTATCGCGATGTTAAATTAGGCGCTTGTTGGGAGGCAACCTAACTTTATTGTGTTTTTTTATTTTTTATTTTATTTTATTTTATTTTTTTAGTTGTTTTATTTTTGTAGTGTAGTGTTTTTTCTTCATTTTGTAGGAACATGGAAAAGAAAGCCATTGGAAAGAAGCAAAAACAACCAGATGGTTAGAACTAAGTGTGAGGTACCCGCACGAAGGACCAGGCTTGGAAGAAATCTGAGTATCCCATGAGGTTCTAATACTTCGGCCATTGGCCTACTGAGGAGTTTCTTTTACTCTTTTGTTACTTATGATGTACATTAGGGACAATGCACAATTTTAAGGGTGGGGTGATGATATTATAAGGGTGATTTTCTATGATATTTTAGTTGTGTTAGCTTAACTAAAAATATTTTTTTGGACTTTTCCTGACGATGGGTCTCTTGGACAGCTTTCTTGAGGGATTAAGGTCCAATAAAAAATTCAAAAATATTTTTTTTATTTAGTCATAGGTAGATAATAATCCCCCTTCATTTTTATTTTGGAATCGGTTCTTTTTCAGGGAATGTAACTTGAACCGGATAATTTTTATTTTTAGAAAATTGAGGAAAGAAAACTTGAGTGCTCTTATGTGCCTTTTGACCTGTTTGATGCTAGCATAGTTACACCGTAGCATGCAAATTACCTTCCTAACATGATTTCATAAAAATTAATGCCGTGAAAGATTGAATAGCTTGTCTGTGACGCTTTCTCTCAGTTACTTGACTCATTGTTCATGTAGTGCTTTACTGCTTAATACTTCTTGATTTTATGATTACTTGCTTAAACTTGAGAGTTGGAATGAAACCATCACGACTGGGGTCATGTGCATTGTGTGATGTGAGATTTTGATCATATTCTGTTCTATCCTGTGTTTGTCTAAAACTTGCTCTGTGTGTTAATCGAAGCGAAATAAGTAAGTTTTGTGAGTCTAGGAGATGGTGTAGGCATTTGTTTTGCTTGTCCATTGAGCTATTATGCCACCACATTATCCTTTGATGGCCCAATTGAGCCTAATAAGCTTTTTTTTGCACCCATATTACAAGCCGATTCCCATTTTGTTCTTAATTGAATCTTTTCGAACATTTACCTCTGAAATCACATCAGTCGCTAGAAGTGTAAGATGAGAGCTGGGGTAGCTTTTGAGTGGAACCATAAAGCCAAAAAAGTGCATGTAGATTTTGGAAGATCATTAGCCGGGCAACCTAAATTTATGGAGAGTGTTGAAGGAAAAAAAAAGCAAAGAAAATACAAAAAGGAGAAAAATAAGTATATAGAAATACATCTCCTATTCATCATGATCCGGGCTAGTAAGTGTACAAATGTGCTTAAAGAAGAAGGGGCAAGTTGTATATGGTTTCGTGACATTGCTTGAATTGGTCATAAAGAGTGTGTATTTAAAAATAAAGTGTAGTGTATTAAAGTTCTTAGGAGGGTTAGTCGCTATTCCCAAAATATAACCTACCCGTGCCTTAGCATACATTATAACTAGTAAACACCTAATTGATCTTAGACTGTACGATCTCAGATTAGTGGAGATATACAACACGAAAAAGCCTACGGTACAACCACGGAGTGCACATGAAATTCTTTGTGAGAATAAGTGGTTCTTTGTTCATACATGTGATGTCCCTAAATTATATTCGAATGCATATTTGAATGTGTGGACGAAATACCCTCTTATTCTTTGGTGAGACACATGATTTAATGACGGATATGTGACGCTATTAAACATCTCTTGTTGGGTGAGTGCACGAGTTGAGAGTGATTATTGGCGACGAGTCAGTCTTTGAGGCTGGGTGGTTATGGGCAGGTTGTTTGAGTGTTTTTAATTGGTCACTAATATTCCGTCATGTGAAAGTTGGGAAAGGTATGAATGCATATGCAAGAGCTTAATAGTTGATATCAACCATGGTCATAAGTGTAGTGTGTTGAATTGCCAAAGGTTCCTCCATTGTTTGATGTCTTGCGTGTATTGTTTGGTTAATTAGCAAGGTTTTAGGTTGCTCGAGGACGAGCAAGAGTTTAAGTGTGGTGTGGTGATGTTAGGTTAAAAAAATCATATTTTTCATGTAATTTGTCTTGCATTATACCTCAATTTAACTTTGGTATAAGTATTTGTGACTTGAACTTAACAATGGTGTTTATATGTGTAGGAGTCAATTTGAAGTGATTTGGCAAACTTGCATGCAAAGTGAAGTAAAACACAGAAGAAATTGGAGGGAGTATGATTTTGGTGCCCAGGTTGGCGCCAGGCACCAACCAAAACGCCAAGGCAGAATAGCACAGAAGTGGAAAAATTTCTATGTCCAGGCTCCAAACGAGACGGCTAGGGCGGATTTCGTCCTAATTCAGTCAGGACTTGGTAATTTTGACCCTACACGCCCCCAACATGTATAAAAGAGTTCTAAACCTATTTCCTAAGGGAGAGACATTATTGGTGAGGCAGAAGCTACGGGAACACTTGGAAGCAACGAATCACAAGAGTTTTCTCTTTCCTTTTTCCTTAATTTGTATTTTAATGCTTTCAATTATTATCATGGTTGTTAGCATGACTATGAATAGCTAATTTGTTAATTAGGGTTTTGATGAAACCTTTTGTAGGATAAATTCTTGTTATGTTTTTATAAAATGAGCCGTTGAATTTCTCTATTTGTTCAAACTATGTGTTTATTTTGTTGATTGAATGGCCACCAATTGAATGTGCCTATTTAGTGTGTATTGCTTGAGAGAGAATACATATTTAGTTAGTTGTTGAAAAACATCACTCCTAACATATATGAGAGATCAATATGAAGGGTTTAAAGGCGGTATTAGAGACAATGAAACCTTGGTGCGATCATAGTGAGCGGTAAATTAGTGCCCGCTAGCGTAGTTCGAGAGAATTTGTCTTGTAAATTGTGGTAGTTTCTCGAGAGAGAACTACAACACCCAAAGTACTCACGATCGGTAGAAAAACTTAGGCGAAATTATAGGAGACATAGGGGGAAGGATTCCGACAATTGGAAAAATTATAACTCTAGACCTCAATCTTTTCTCCAACCCTTAATATCCGTAGTTGTTAATTTACTACTTTAATTAATCAGCTAATTAGATATAAGAATTTTAATTTTTATAACTTAGGAATTATTCAATCTTGTCTTCTTAGTGATAGTAAACAGTTGTAGCTAAGCCTTAGTTCTTTATGGGATTCGATTCCGGACTTTTTGACTTCGCTTATTCTTTTTAGGACTAGAGTTAAGCGTGACCATGGGAGTTGGGAAAATTGTGTTTACGCAGACTTAACCCTATTCTGTGTAGATAAGGAGATGGTTGTTTCTTATAGATACTCGACAAAGTATATAATAAGCCAAAGGAAAATTAGTGACTTGTTATCGTACGTGATGACGAATGGAGTACTCCGGCAGTGAAAACTCAATGGTGTCAATTGAAGAGTTTAAATATAATATATATCGGCAATATAAAGAATATCTTTCACAATCTATGTTATTTACTTTAAGAAATTAAACCCTTCATAAGAGCACACATTTTAACCTTAAAGGAAAGATTGCTTATCTGTGTTAGGTTTACTTTGATTTTCTTTCTGTTACCTGAATGAAGGGTAAAATGTTAGTCATAATTGATTTACTTTTCGTAAAAACGATATCTTCCATATTTGATATATCCGCGATGTAGTCGTTTAGCGTTTTGAGAGTCTTAATTAGGAAAATATTTCTATATTATGCCTAGTTATTTTGATCCCAACAATCTCATGCAACAATTAAAGGTGACAACTAATTGAATAATGTAACGAGACTTTAAAATTTCAGTGCAGATAACTTAAACCTGAAACAGTGATTCTTCTTGGTGTGTCATTCTACCTATTTGACTTGTTATGGCATTGAAGTGGCGGTCCCCTATTTCCACTCGCACATCTTACGGTCCATTTGAAGTAGAATTCGAGTTGAACATAAATTAGTTTATTTGCATTTCGTACGCAACCTTAGATCCTGCAGCCAATATCCTTTTCACATTTCCTAAATAAAGAGATTCAACAAGAACTTAAACTTCCATTTAGTTACTATTAAGAAAAAAGTATTTTGTTTTTTAAATAAATTTTTGAACGGATGTGGAAAACTATTTTGAAATAGGAGTAGACGTTATGTTCTTTATGCTACAAATGTAAGTTATTGATACTACGGGATAGTGCATGTTTAGGAAAACTTATTAGTCCTATAATCTTGCTTAAATTTAAGTTGGTTAAAAGTACTTATTATAATAGTCGCAGTAGGTCTTATTCTAAAAAGTACATTTACAATGTTAAAAATATGAAATATTTACAAAACATGTTTCTGTCGACACTCTTAAGGGGTTGTTTGATTGATGATATTAGAACTATTACCAAGTATAAAATCTTAGAGAAGATATTATACATTGTTGGTTGGCTGCATAAGAAAAAACAGTCAGCTCCATAGTTAATGCAAACTTTGAACTATTAAGTTATGAGGAATATAAGTATATTAAGTTATAATTCTATTTACCTCCAAAAGCCAAAAACATTTGTTGCTTGAAAATTGACTCTTCAATTGAGGAGGAGAAAGTGTGCCCGACCATTGAGGCTAGATTAAAGGATATATAATAAAGAAATGTTTGATAAAGAAGAAATAGTCGGCGAAAGCCATAGCGTGCGCCCGACCATCCGAAATAGCAGCCGCATGATTGGCTAATAAGTTGCCACACAATCCAAAACACTTTTCCTGTCTTCTATTGACGATTTGCAAAGTCGGATTCCTAATTAAAATTTTATGGGTTAGAATTTTTCAAAAGATTAAACATTAAACCTATCATATTTTTAAAATTATTCGTTTGTTATAATGTTAATAAATTTATATATATATATATATATATAGCCCACGTTTAAAGTAGTGGAGTCAGATAAACCCAATGCTACTAGTCTACATCCGCCCCTTATTTGCAGTTGAGCATGCATAGAGATTTGGCTCGGTAATATTCGTCCACGCTTCACTTCATTACTAATCATATATATATATATATATATATATATATTAATGTATGCATCCGCGCGATAAAAATCATGTTAAGGGATCACGTAACTAAAATCATGTGATATAAATTAGATAAAGGTGATCTTCCATCATACTTTCCATGTCTCCTGCCCTATTACCTCTTTACTCCTAATTATCTACTCTTTTATCACATGCTCTATGATATAAGGGACTTCTATTCCTCACTCTCTACAATGTCGTTAAAAGGGTATAATAATGCTATTCCACAAACTGCTTCATTCCTTTCCAAGTCCCTGTATCATCTAACTCGTGTTCATCTGCTTTTACAATTGATAAAACATGTCGAATAATTGAACATTTGAATGAAACAAAGTTATGCAATTACGATTTGCATCCCTAGAAATAATGACTCTATTTACACCAAAAAAAATATAGATATCAAACATCACCTTTGGTGTGACATTTGGATTTACATTTTGATTAACCCTCATCCAAGATCTAATTTTGATTGGCCTTCAAGACAACTAAAGATGGTGCGAATTAAGTAAATCATATTATAAAACTTTATTATAAGTGTCTAAGGATCATATGATTAATCAACCCCTTTCATCAAATTGTTGCTATACATATAGGAGTAGGGAATCTAAAATTAATTATAAAAATCTCATAAATTAGACAATTGGTAGTATAAGCCAATAAACGTTATTTTTAGTTAAATCAATTAATTTATTCAAATATATCAAAAATTATTTACTAATATAATGAGAAAGTATTTCACATAAAAAACTGCATTATGAAAAGTTAAAGTCCACGCAATTATATTTCATCTCAACAGTTAAAAATCAATTCGAACCTAGAATACATATAAGACTCATTTCATGCATGAACTGCATACTTCTCTATTTTTCTCTTTTGAAGTTTTAATGCTTTTCTAAAACGTTTCAGAACTTCTTTTGTTTTTTTTTCTTACTTTATTTTCACTTCTTCCCTCTTTATGCTCCAATACCACACAAGAGAGGTGATTTGTGTGGTATCTAATTTTTCGCATGCACTGATTGTAGAAGTATTACTTCGCCAATGTACATTATTATTATCCAATTTACCAGAAATATTGACCCGCGAAAGAATCTCGCCTTTTAATAAATCAAAACAATAATAATATACACAACTAATAATAACTATATCAAGATTAAGAGTATAAGTACATTTAATGGCTAGAGAAGTTATTTTATTAAGTCAGTATAAAATACTTATCTCTACTTGGTCCGTCCAATACATACAAAATGTACTAGTACAAGAAGTTAGAATTGAACCATTATCATAATCAAGATAAATTATATTTAATCTTGTGCTAAAATCATCCATGATGGTTTGTCCAATTCCATCATTAGATTGTGAACTCAAACTTTATACTTATAAGAACCGATGATTTAATCTTCCGTGTATAAGCTAAACTCTATACACTAAATCATCTACTATATAAGTAAAGGACACAGACGAATATATAATCTATTTACAACTTTATTAAAATTGAATAAAAAATTATTCCATAATAAATACTATATCCAAACAAAACTCATGGTTAATTATATATCCAACAATAAGGACTTGGTTCTTCTAAGTGTTCCTTAACCTACTATTGCTGAAATAGTAAATGCGGAACGTAAAGAACACAAGTATTTTTACGTGGAAAACACCCGAATCAAAAGGTGAAACAAATCATGACCTACTACTCAGTAGGATTTTCCCCAACACTTCACTGAATCACTGAGCCAAAACAACATTTACAAAATACTTTATAAACCTAAGGATTAACTCTAACCATGTTGTGGAAACCAACTTCTAACTGTTGCGACAACTTCAAGTTAATTATAACTTGAATACACATAGTGCCTATTACAATTGCCTCTAGATAAAGCTGACAGGTACAATTTGAAAATCACCTACTACAATTGAACTAGAATAAAAGACAAATACTTGGAACTAGTTCTTCTATCTGGTTCATATAGCTTCAGGTTCGCATATTTGAATCATACAAGAATTGCTTCCAAAATGCCTTCTTACTTTGCTCTCAACTCAAGTTTAACTTCTGCTTTTGTGCGTTCCTGTAGAATGAAAACATCATGCAATATATAGAGTTAAAAAATCAAAAAACAACTAGACTTCTAATGCTACTCTTACTTGGTGGAAGAGTTGTAGTTGTTCTCAACTTGTAACTCCTCCCTTATCTTGGATAGTGTTCTCTTTGAGTAAGGAGTCCTTCTCCTTATCAATTATGCAACATTTTCGATCAAAGATATACCTTTTCGATCAAGTTAAGCTTATCTTCTTCACGTGCATCCCTTATGCTCGAATTTGCCCCTGTCAGTATACACAGGGGATGAACCTAGTTCATACCTGAGCTTCCTTTGTCAATCTTCAAAACAAAACTTCACTTAGGCCAACACCTCGTTTATTTGCTTTCCTTACCTCCAGTAACTTTTTACTCCTGCAAATCAAAGACTGAATTCATCTGTTCTAAATTATTTGGATAAACCAAAATGTTCGTTGTTTCCTTCATTTCTTGGAATAAATCTACCTAGCATCTAAAGACTCCCACCATTATAAGAACTCACAAAAAGCTCACTCAAAGAGAAAAGAGAAAGTAGAAAGATTAAAGAAAATAAAAAAAGGAATAGAGGAGTCATCCAAATCCGAGAGAGATAGAGTCTAGAATTGTTTTTTCCTTTGCCTCTTTGTAGTGTTACTGATCAACCCGCTTTGGTAGACACTATTATTATTCGATTCATATATCTTCTTGTTTCTCCTGTGATTAAAGATGTGCACAAGAATATCCTAAGCGGAAGAGGTACACAAGCATAAGAAATTTTGAAGGAAAAAAAGAAAAGATAGAAAAAATATATTATCGATTATTCATTGTCTATGTATGACTCTTCGTATAACGTGGCTACTACAATTCTTCCGTGAAAGAACCAAATATTGAGGGGGGAAAAGTTAAAAAAAAAAAATAAATATAATTCTTTGCCTTTAATTTGCTGCTTAAATTGGCGATGGTGGGTAGTATGCAATAATTATGCCACAGTTACTAGCTTAAAAAATGACCGCACTCATGTCATGCACGTTCACACATAAATCCAATCCATTTTAGGTGCACTCCTATGTCAACAATTGATACACGAAACTTCTAGATGGAAGCGCTTCAGGATTTTATGCTATTCGAATTCGAATTTATCGAAACTCCATATGAATATCAGATACGAATGAGAAACCAAGAATAAAATTAACATACTACCGTGAAAAATAGAGGTTTTCAATTTTCATTAAAAATACTCCTAATAGAATAACGTGATTCAGAATTTAGAATAAATAGGTTTATATGTAATTTATGGTAAATATTTATCATTTAATAATTTATGTTATGCACTTATATTGTTCAAAGTTCAAACTAAGTGTAATGAATACAATTGCATTACAACTAACTGACGCATATATAGCCTTGGTCTTGGATTCATTTCGTCAGCTCTAGTCTAGCGACCGAAAATTTTCCAAGGAAACCTTAGTACTACTCCATTATATAAAAGGATGACACTACTATGAATATTATCATTCGAAGAGTTAAGCAAATTTATTTTTTACTGCTACAATTTTTTAATATTTTAAACTAAAAGTAGTCTAATTTGTTATCCTTCTATATAGTTTGTACTACGTTAATTTGTTTCAAAATAATACGTTTGAATTTACAACGAAAATTAATTGCTATTAATTCTCATAATAACGATTATTCTTAGAGATAATTGGAGTTGTATTTTATTTCAATTATTCCCCCACCATAGTTCAGATTGTAAGCTGCTCGGTCAACAAACAGATAGCAATAATCTCCCTAATAGAAATCTCATCATCTAGTGAATTAAATATTCTATTAGGGATAATGCATAAAATTCTCCTCGATCTATGACCATATTATCAATTACACGCTTTCTCTTTTCGGGAGTCCTATTACCCTTCCCCTCCCCCCTGAACTATTTTAAGGTAAAAATATTTACCCCTTAAAAAGTTACAATCAGATATGTATAAAGTGGTGAAATACACGCGTCTAAAATGTGTATTTCTTACTTAAAAACTTTTTTTCACCATTTTCTCCTTCTTCCTTATTTTCCTATTTGCAGACCTTCATTACTATATCCGGCCAAAAGGCAAAAGCCTCATTTGAACTCCACTATTAAACTTCTTAAAACATTCTTTTTTTTTTCTCTTTCTTAATTTCTCAATCATTTTTCATTTCAATGGCCAGAACTTGTTAGACGCTATATGTCCCTCCCGATTCCTGTTTTTATCACGATTTGTCGTATACGACGAGATCTTTATTCTCTGGTGAATTGAGTTTTTGATGGGTTTTATATGATACTTGTTTGATAATGTCAGATCTAGCCGGAGAACGAAAATCCGATGAAGACCCTTGCTCCGGCGAAACTCCTTTGTTGTTGACCGTTTTGACTGTTCGTTTGTAGCTCTGTTTCTGTTATTAAATATATCTGCTTTTGATTTCTGGGTTGATTTTGCATTGTATTGGATTTTCGATCCGGCATTTCGCCATTGAAACGATGTCCCCCTTGTTCATGTGAGAAGAGATTTAGAAGATGAAGGAAACTAATGAATTAGATGTAATTAATTATGTAAGTCCAATCAAAAGATGATACATGTACCTGTTAATCAATTTTACAATTATTTTTGTAACTTTTGCTCGCCCTTAACAGAGTGTGGACACTCTCTATGCCACGCGCCACACCAGCACTTAGAGTGGTATTTATTACACTTTAAAATAGTTCAGAGGGGTAATAGGTCCCCCCGAAAAGAAAAAGGTGTATAGTAGGTAATATGGTCATAGATTGGGGAGGATTTTATGCATTATCTCTATTTTATTATGAGTGTGGTGGAATGGATAAAATTCCTATATTCTTAATTAGAGGTCTCAAGTTCAACTCCTAAATATAAAAAAATTACAATAAAAAGTCTTTCCCCTTTTATGGACTTTACGCGGCGTGAATCTCAACGTGAACACCACACATTGGCCGGTGATAAACCAAATATAAAAGATGAAATAAAGTTTTCTTGTTGTAGTAGTTTCTTCAACGAGCTCAAAGTGTTTGCCAAATTCCTTTGATCTACTCAATTTCACTCCACTTGCAAATAAAACTAAGTTTATCCAAAGTTTGATATCATACCATAACATGAAGTGACATCTGTCCCTTTTTGGCCTACTCTGGGTGCAGTTTCACTTTCCTACCTAAATTGCAAGGCAAAATATAAACCCTATGCTTCGTTAAAAAGGAAAGACAAAGGAATGGAAAACTTCAAAGGGACAAAATGAAAAATTACAGGGATACAAAAAAAAATATATCTTTCTCTATCCCTCTTTAGTAATTTTTCGATTTCAAGTTATATATATCGTGAATTTTTATATTATTGGATTTCATTTATATATTGTATCATATGACTTCTCTTATTTTCAAGATTCTAAATTCAACAAGTTAAGGAGATTTACTTATAGATGTTTTTTGAATGACCTGATAGTCCTAAAAAATCTTTACATTGATGGTGTTTTGCTTTGCTTTTTCTTCCCTTCCCTGGTTTCCAAGTTAAACCCAAAAAAAAAAAAAGAATCTTGTTAAGGTAGAAATATTTAACAAGATTCAGTTGATTGGTTTATTATGCTTCGACATTAACGACAAACAAACTCAAGAAGATTGGCGATTTGTCATATTCTATGTGAAGTGCACGTACTCCTAACGTGGACTACTTTTTGGCTATAATAATTGTGGCAATGACAAGTATGATGAACTAAATTATTCTTATGTAAATACCTATGCCAACCCACACCATATCTACGAGGATTTTCTTTTATAGAAAAAATAATTTGAAGGGAGGATTCTATTCAGCAAATCTAATAAAGAAAAGCTAATATAGAGATCTTCAGCTGGATGATACTGATCTACCACAAACACAACCATTTGTGTACCTCAACACCAATATTCCCAAATCCAAGATCAGCATAAAATTTTCAAATATAAGCCTGAACAAGGCTAGATAATTAACATCCAACCATAAACAAGCAATAAATCAAACAAGCATTAAGTTTACACACTAGGGTTGGAACAAAACCCTAATGAAAATCTAGCTACTCATGCTTAAATTGGAAAAAGAAGAAGAAGAAATGATAATTAAACCCATATTGATAATTAAAATGATGAAATCAATATTCAAAAGGCTCAAAATAGCAAAAACTACTAAAAGAGCAAAAGAAACCGTCTAGTGTGGCTGGTGATGTCAAAAGTTTACCTAAAAAAGTAAAACTCTTCTATTTCACTACCAGAAAATGGGCTTATTGCAACAGTATTTTAGCAACGGTTATTGAACCGTTGCCATAGAACCTCTACAGTAATGGTTTTAACCGTTACAATATCATTTAGGTGATATTAGCACAATTTACTATTTAACCGTTGTAATAGTAGAAAAACCGTTGCCATAGATATATCTGGTGCAACGGTGATATAACCATCCCAATAAAGTAATCAACTGAAACGCTTTTATAGTAAAATTATCTATTGGAACGGTTATTATTCCCTCCTTATTTCCCCCCCTGAATTTTGTTAAACCCGCCATAATGAAACCCCTATTTATTTATTTATTATTAAACCTAAATATATATTATTTTATAATAACCTAAATATATATTAAATAAAAAATATTTTTTCATACACCCTTAATAATATAAGCGATATCACCAATGTATAACTCATTTCTCTTCTTTCAGTACTGACCGATACCATGTCTCTCTCTCTGCCCAACACTTCTTCTTCCTCTCTGCCGACGGACTGTCCATTATCGCCGACGAACTGAAAAATCTGATACCCTATCTGTCTGCCCTGAAAACTTCGATACCCTATCTCTCTGCCCTGAAAAATCCTCAATCCTCTTTTAATTTAGAATTTTTGGAGTTTAATTTGATTAAGTGTAGAAAGAAACGAAGGTTTTGTGCAAAGGTTTTTATGCAACTGGTTGTGTAAAGGTCACAAACGATGGATACGAGAAACAATTTAATGATCCAAATAGTAAGGTAATAAAAAAAATTTCCTCTCTTTGCACTTCTTGGCTCTTAATCGAGAAATCTGGTCTTATTATTGGGTTTTCTTATGTTTTTTCAGTTGAATTAGGGATTTTGTGTGAATTTTCAACTACTCTTTGGATTTTTATTTTTTTGCACTTTATGGGTCTTAATCGAGAAATATGTTTTGGTCTTATTTTAAGTTATTGCTGGAGAAATCTGGTCTTATTTTTGGGTTTAATGCATGAATTTCGCAATACATTTGGTTAAAGTTCATTGATTTGCAGATTATAAAAGCGAAAAGGTTAAATCTTGGTACTTAAAACTAGCTCTTTATTTTTTTTATCTCTTACAAATTTGTTCATATAGATTCTGTATCATTGGTTCAAGTTTGAAACTTGTTGCTTTGGTGTGGTTACTGTTTTGACCCTTTTTTGCATTTGATGAGTTTCTATGGCTTAATATGCTTGTCTTCTTTGCTAATTTCCTGTTTACTGTAAAACTAGCTAATATTCTCATGAAAATATTGTATAAAGTTATTATTGAATCCCATTTTCAAATCTTGTGATTCTTGGTTGAAGTTGGAATATTACTCGGTCGTCGTATTAATTTTATGTTTTATGATGATATGATGGGAATCGACTATTCTGCTTGAAATAACCTGCATTAGGCGGATCCAGGATATGGGTCTTAATCGAGAAAAATAATATGGTCGTAATTGTAAGTTATTGAGGTTGTCTGGTTTGAGACTTCATCTCCAGCGAAAATAGATTACCAGATAATGTAGAAGGGAAAATCCAATTATTTTTTTTGTCTTTAATCACTATTTCTCATATTGCACATTTGTTAAAGCTTTTATTTCTCCTTTAAAATGACAGGACGAAGAGCTGAAAAAGCGAATAGGTGCAGTGGCATACGTTGAGTGCAGTGCCAAGACACAACAGGTAATGTTTGAACCTTTTAGTGTCATTAGAACTTAAAAAGATTAGTACATGAAACATGATTAACAAACAAATATTATCTGAAATGGTGGTCAGTGTTGATATATGACAATTGTCATAGTTATTGCCAAAACAGAATAGATATGGTAGGGCCTTGTTATAAGGATACATAGCACATAGATAGTACAGGTGTTTGGTGGTCAGTGTTGATATATAACAGTTACAACTTTTGTATTTCAAATTCTAAATGGCCATAAAATGAGATGAAATGAACTAATCAGAAGAGTTGAAGCAAGAGATGTTTAAATGGAATAACCTCTTTGTCATGCTAAATTCAGAAGTTGGACATAAAAGGAGAAAATTTTATGAGACAACTCTTCACTATGAGAATATTTATAATGCAGCCAACGGAAACCTCCGAAGGTTTCAAGGCTTTGAAGTTTTTCCCTCCTTAATCTTGTCTTGTGTGAAGAACCAGTACATATACATGATGGGAAGGTAACATTGGTTGTTGAGTACTACCTTGTTCGTCAAGCTCCTTGGCCATAGACTATAACAAATAAGTGATGTGAGTACCAAAAAGCATTGAATCCAGTGAGTTTCTTCTTCTTCTTCTTCTTCTTCTTCTTCTTCTTCTTCTTTCTAAACATCCAAAAAGCGTTGAAATGCTGGCAAATTTTTTTCAGAAAAATTCCGTCCAATTTTTCTAGTTTTTGCCTAAAATGTCTGCCCAAAATGTTGTTGCTTTTCTGCCGTTTCTGCCCTAAATGTTGTCGCTTTTTTCTCTTCACAACAGTGCTCTACAGATTCAATTTCAATGCCCAAGGTGAACAATTACTGGAAGATAATAAAGGTTTTTGGTTATACATATTACATCAAACCAAATTACTGAACATCCGAGAAGAGAATCTTCATAATACTTCAAACATAAAATAGAATCAAATTATCCAAATAACAGTCTTAACTTGTTTCCTCAATCTGCCTCAGATTTTGATTTAAGATTAGTACAATATTTAAGGTACTATTAGATTACAGATCTCTTCTCTAATAATTTTGTAATTCTTTCTCAATGCAAAAACTGCTTTACTATTTGTAACTCTTTGACTTCATCCCCTTTAAGTTTTGGTTAATGTCAAATTAGTATGTACCTTTGTTTATTGAGTTAATTTTGTGGATTACTTTTGTCGTATAGGAATTTCATGGATAATGTAGATAAAAGTTGGATGCATCTCTTAAGATGGACGGATGAGTATATACGTGGAGTGAATGATTTCCTTGATAAGGCATTTGAACGAGCTTCACAGGGAAATGAAATATTATGCCCTTGCCAAAAGTGCATTAATCGCTATTGGCATTATAGAAATATGGTGGATGATCACTTGGTCGTTAATGGCTTTGTTGATGGTTAGACCGAATGGGTTTTCTATGGTGAAGGATTTTCCTCTAGAATTACACCTCATCAAAGCAATAATGATGAAGGTTCTAATATGCATGATGATATTGATGGATTACTTCATGATACATTCAGAAATATAGAAGATGAGCCGGTACAAGAAGAAGGGATGAGAGAGTCTGTATCTGAAGATGCTAAGAGATTTTTTAAATTATTAGAGGAAGGGAAATAAGAACTATATCCAGGGTGTGAAAACTTCAGTAAATTGAGTTTCACCATCCGGTTGTACTTGTTTAAGTCGTTGCATGCCTGCATGGGTTGAGTAATGTAGCCTTTTCAGACTTGTTAGAGTTGTTAAAAGAGGCATTTCCCCTTGCTCAGCTTCCAGAGTCTTTCAACAAGGCTAAAAATATGATAAAAGATTTGGGTCTTCATTATGATAAAATACATGCATGCCCTAATGATTGCATGCTATTTTGGAATGACAATGCAAGAGCCGATAATTGCTCTGTTTGTGGATCTTCTAAATGGAAAAGTTATAATCGTGCCTTGACTAATACAAGTGCTAAAGTTCCTGCAAAGGTTTTAAGGTACTTTCCCTTGAAGCCTAGACTTCAGAGGATATTCATGTGTCATGAAACAGCTATTGCAATGAGATGGCATGCTAATGAACGACCTAATGATGGGAATTTGAGGCATCCTGCTGATGGAGACGCTTGGAAAAATTTTGATTCTTGACATTTCGACTTCTCCAAAGATCCACGTAATGTTAGGTTGGGTCTTTCAAGTGATGGTTTCAACCCATTTCGAACCATGATCATTTCTCATAGCACGTGGCCTGTCATATTAGTGAACTACAATTTATCACCATGAATTTGCCTGAAGCCAGAATATATCATGTTGTCAATGATCATATCAGGTCCTTCATCTCCAGGAAATGATATAGATGTGTAATTACAACCACTTATTGCAGAATTGAAGGAACTATGGGAAACTGGGATAGAAACATATGATGCTGAGACAAAGCAAACATTTCAAATGCGTGCAGCCTTGTTGTGGACAGTTAGTGATTTTTCAGCATTAGCTATGCTTTCAGGATGGAGCACCAAAGGGAGGTTGGCATGCCCCACTTGTAATTATGACACATGCTCTTTATATCTCAAATACATCCATAAGATGTGTTATATGGGCCATCGAAAATTTTTACCTCATGATCATCCTTTGCGGAAAGATAAGAAGTCATTTGACGGTAAGGAGGAACATAGACCTGCACCTACTCCTTTGTTGGGAGTAGAAGTGTTTCAAGAGCTGCTTGAATTCAACAATGTTTTTGGAAAAGGCAAAAAGAAAAGACCCCGGGATAACAAGGGTCCGTGGAAAAAAAGATCTATTTTTTTGAATTTCCATATTGGGCGCATAACAAATTGAGGCACAATCTTGATGTGATGCACATCGAGAAAAATATATGTGACAGTTTGCTTGGGACCTTATTGGAAATGGAAAAAAAGTCAAAGGATCATGTATATGCTCTCTATGACTTACAAGAAATGGGGATACGAAAGGAGTTACAACCAAGAGAAGATGATGATGGAACAATGAGTTTGGCTAAAGCTTGTTTCTACATGGAACCAAAACGGAAAGGTTTATTTTGTACCGTCATAAAAAATGCCAAGATGCCAAAAGGTTGTGCTTCAAATATTTCAGAACGCGTACAAGTGAAGGAGATGAAAATATCAGGGTACAAGAGTCATGATGCTCATTTTATAATGCATTACTTGCTCCAGATTACTGTTAGAAAAACGTTGCCCAAGAGTGTTTCATTGGCCTTGATTAGGTTGGGTGATTTTTTTAGATCCATATGTAGTAAAGTCATAAGGCGAAGTGATCTTGAAAAAATAAACTCTGAAATTGTTGAAATAAATTGTGATCTGGAAAAGATTTTTCATCCAACATTTTTCGATATAATGCCACATTTGCCTATTCATTTAGTGAATGAAATTAAGCTGGGGGGGGGGGGGTCCAGCTCATCTTCGTTGGATGTATCCCATTGAGAGGAACCTATGTAAATACAAGACATTTGTTCGTAATCGATCTTGTCCAGAAGCATCGATAGCGGAGGGATTTTTGGCAGAAGAGTGTTTGGCTTTTTGTTCAAGATACCTACATGACAGCGTAAAGACAAGATTCAGCAGATACCCAATTGTAGATGATGAGTTCCCTCAAAAATTTTCATCCATATTCCCTGTTATAGGACATCCAATTGGAAGTAAGAAGAAAAATACTTTTCACATGGATCCACAGTTATGTTATGAAGCACATCGATATGCTCTGTTTAATACTAGAGATGAACAAGTGGAAAAGTTAATCGAGTAAGATAAAATATATAACACTTATTCTATACTTTATTTTTTAATGATATGATTGATCTTGAAATATTCATGATTGCAGGGAACATAAGAATTTAATTGGTAATCGCAATAGATCAAATGCATGGGAAAGGGCAGGAAATCATAGTCGGGAATTCAACAATTGGTTTGCTGAGAAAGTTAAAAATATTGAAGTGCCCGATTATGTAAGATAGCTAGCTAAAGGGCCTAATGCGATCGCTAAAAGATATGCTGCATATTTCATTAATGGATACCGATTTCATACCGTAGAACGGGATTCTCGCTGCAAGACTCAAAACAGTGGAGTGACTTTATCGGCAACAACCGATAGCTTTGCTAGCTCTAGGGACCAAAATCCCATCGATGGTGAGGTTATCTTATGGAGCTATTTAGGATATCATTGATATTGATTATTGGGGTTGTTTTAGTGTTGTACTATTTAGATACGACTAGTTTCGTAATGAAATAGATGAATATGGGTTAACCCGTGTGTACTTTAAGAAATTATGTAGTATAGATGAACCTTTTGTGTTAGCTTCACAAGTTTATCAAGTTTTTTATGTGGAGGATCCTGTTGAGAAAGATGTTTATTATGCGAGGAATAAAGTCCCTGTTGATTTATATGATTTAGAGGAAGAGGATTGCCCCAATATTGAATACGCATTTTGGAGGGAGCCTAATGATGACATTGGTTCCTTAAGCGGATTAGTTGATGTTGACGTTGGATGCTCAAGAAAGGATGTACCCGTTGATGTAGTTGATATTCCATATAATGCACAACATTCAAATGATACAATTATAAAAACATCGGAAGAGGAGAACGAGTTTGATAATACTGATTGGGACTGGATGGAATCAGATAATTAAAGAAGAAACTTATTATATTCTTTTAAATATATTCTGTTTAGAGTGAATAATAATATTTTTTATCATTATTTTAGAATTACTCTTGTTTATATAATTTTAATTATTTTTATATAATATTTCTTGTTGGAATGCATAACCATTGCCATTTCTCTTGCACATTGTCTCCATACTATCAAACTGGAGTATATGGTCTAATTATTTACATTTTCAGGTGGATAGAATCATACCGGGGACTTTACCATCATCGACAACAGGATTATAGGCTTATCTAGGTGAACATCAACAACTTTCAGAATCATTTAAGCTGGTACTTTGCTTTATCTCATGGTAGGATTTCCATACCATTTTCTGCCAGAATCATGGTAGGATTTCCATAAAGTACTTTTACATAGTTGACAACTTTATTTAGACCCCATGGCACGATATAGAGCCAATCCGAGTGTGCCTAGAATCATATTCAACAACAATAGTGTTAGCTAATATATTAGTATGCTTTTAGGATAAAAGCAATGCTAACTTCATTATATACTCACCCTAGGACCAATTGGTACTCCCTTGCGATCATCTACATCAGAGCAAGTGAAAGAATTAGAATTAGTAGAATCTCTTACATACGAAAACAAGTAGTTTCATTTATAACTTAAGAGCTAGTAAAATAGTAGTTTCTTACAAGCAAATCCAACATTCCAGTCCTGTTGATATCCCAAGGGTTGTGGCATCGTGTAATGAGGATCATACATGTAGTAGGTAATGAGGATTATTATGTGTGCAAGATCTTACCATCCCAAATCATTTAAGCTGGTACTTTGTAGTTGTTTGAATTGGTTGTTTGCACACAGAATTGAATTAAAGTGTCATTACCATATTTTGAATATGTTAGGATGTTTAAAAAGCCATCTTCAGTTTGTGCACTTTGAATTAGGATGTTGTGTGCAGCTGTTTCTCCTCTTCAGAAGTTTTAAGCTTTGTTGGTTGATCCCGTGTAGGTTTAGGTTGACCATTCACACACGTTGAGGCATTCCCTACAAGAACAACTTGACCTCTACAATCCTCTTCTCCTCTAGGTTGTGCTATTTGCCCAGCTCTCTTTGCATTCAAAAAATCCCTTGCATCACACTGTAATTTTTCAACAGTTTGTTGCTCGTTCTCAACTATTTCATCATAATCACGAGCAACTTATATTGTCTTCCCTTTTAACCGTCGATACTAAATTTCTTCATGACCTTGATGCTTACAGTGGCAGCAATATTCAGGTAAAAGGATATTGTAAGAGACAAGTAGTGATAGTCTAACTAATTGATTGATTCTATCAGGTTTGCATATAAAGTTTTGATGTCTAACTAATTGATAACTTATTTCTTATTTAATTTTCTGATTTTGACAGAAATTTGAATAGTCATGAGTCGGGAAGGGCACTCAAGTAAAAACAAAAAGGCTAAAAATTACATTTCAGCCGGATCACTTGCATCTTTGGTGAACCAAAAGGTTTCATCGTTGAAAACAAAAAGAATTGTTCAAGCTACAAGGCCAAATGACAAGCATCAGCTGAATTCAATTGAAAAACAACCTCCTCAATTAGGAGCTCAAGTGCAAGAACAATTGTTGCAACTGCCTGCTTCTCCTCCATCACAAACTATACATGAGCAAGTGCAACAAAACTCTATCTCTCTTGCATCACAAGCAATACGTGAACAATTGCAGCAAAAGTCACTGGATTCCACCACTCGTACTTCACAAACGGTACATGAACAATTTGAGGATTCTTCCGATCATGAAATAAACAAGCTATCCGAGGAACAAGGCAAGAACATATAAAATTCATTTCTTTAAATTAACAAACAATATTGACTTTTGGTGATTATTCTTACTTAATATTAATGCGAAAAAAGAAAAAGAGGAAAAACTCTGATGCCAAGTGTTCATGGTAGGAAAGAGCGCAAGCTAATTGTGCTAAACGAGAGAAATCAACCCATAGGTCCTACTGATGATGTTGTAGTAGAGTTGGGTAGCTTCCTCGACACATTGACAAGGAATGCGGCCTTTTGTCCTCTTAATGTGTTTAATTGGAGGAAACTTCACTCAAAAGAAGGCATGTGGAAATATATCAAGGTTTGAAGTTCGCAATATTCTGTGTAGATAGTTCATATTTTTACACTAACCTAATTGTACCAAATTTGTAGGGAAAATATGACATTCCTGATGCTTCAAAAAGGTGGGTTTTTGATTCAATTGGAAATGCATGGAGAAAGTATAAGAATCAATTATATAACGAAAATTATAAAGCCTATGAGAATGACGAGCTTCGAATGGAGAAAAGACCGGTTGATGTTCCTGAATCTCATTTTAGGGATCTTCTTAATTATTGGAACTCTGATGCCTACAAGGTAAAACTAAGTACTGTCCCATGATTTGCTGAGAATGTCATATTTAATTAGAAATCACTTAACTCTGTAGTCATTGGCTGATTTGCAGAAAATGTCCCAAACCAATACCGAGAATCGCATAAAGTTGAAATATCCACACACTGCTAGGAAAAGAAGTTTTGCTCGAATATGCGAGGTTTGATATTTTCTTTCTTAATATTATTTTAAATATGAACTTATTAACTTTATACCACTTTTTATATAATCAGGGAAAAAAGAAAGAAACTTCTGAGCCTCTATCAAGCAAGGACATCTTTGTGGCTACAAGAAAAAAAAATCTGATCGAGTTTACAAGGCCTCGTATGCGGATACTCTTAATAAAATTGTACGAGTTATTAATTTAAAGTTTGTTGTTACCATTTGTCTGTTCTTAGTTACTGAATCAGTGTCATATATTGTCTGATTTAATAATGACTCAATTTGGTATTGTAGGCTGAAATGGAAAGAATACAATCAACACAAGAAAGTGAAGATGACAGTCAATCAGTTGACGCATTTGCATCAGTCATGGGACCTGAGCATCCAGGTCGCCTAAGATTGTATGGACGTGGGGTTACCAAGACTTCCTTAAAAAGAAAAGTGGGAGATTTTGGACCCTCAAGTTCTACTGATGAGGTGATGCAACAAACATTGGAGGAAATAGAAGAAAGGATGCAACAAAGATTGCAGGAAAAGTTTAATGCACATAAAGATGCCATGGAACTACAAGTTGCAGTTAACATCATTTCACAACTCAAGCATCTGAATCCAGATTTACGGGTTGATCCCAGCATGCTAAGTTTCAATGCTCGTTCACTTGGAGAAGCTTCCTCTGCACAACAAGCTGTTGTGCAACTAATCAATCGTCTATCTACTGGGAGTAATAATCAAGGTCAGTACGTCTATCTTTGTTTGTTTGTCTCTTTCTTCTTCTCCTCCTTCTGCTTCACACCAAAAATAATATTTTAGTAGTAGTAGTTAGGAAAATTTGAGCTGGGATGAACACGTTTTTACCTAGACTTTTTTGGCCAATGTCACATGGGTGAGCTGGACTACAACCGGGTTTTTCCACATGATTTTGGGAAAATATTGTGTTTGGTACAACAATAAGTGCGGCATTATGAGAATTGTAATGTAATTAATTTGAAGAACATTAAAATAGTTTCCCATTTTCTCCACAGAAAAATGTCAATTCATATAGAGCATTTGTATGTTGCTATTACGTTTGTAGTTTTGTACCATCACAATTTAGAGGTGTAGCTTTTTCTCTTGGTCGAAAAGAAAGAATGATGGGCAAAGTGAAGCTTGTTTTGCCTGCTCCGCTGGTTCGTTGTATTTTTTTTTACAGGTGATTAGTCAATTTGACAAATTCAAATGGGTCATAAATTTTCCTTCAACTTCTGTTATCTCTCTGTTTGTTTTTCTTCCACCTGAAGTTTCATACGTACTGATTAATATCAATGGCCACTCTCAAAATCTCTTCTATTCTCTGAATAGTACCTTTTATTTGTTGAACAAGAAGTAATAGTAGCAGTTTCTTGAACTTTATGCTGGAAAATATGGTTAGTGCTGTGCAAATTGATAGCTTCAGTTCAATTTTTTGGGTGGTAAAAAAATAGCGTTCTTGTCCAAATGTGTGAAAACAATGTCTTTGTTTGTTGGCGTGACAACCAAGAATGTGGAAGCCATGTCTTTGTTTTTTTAGCTATGATTCTCAGTCTTCCTGCCCCAATGTATGAAAACAATAAATAATTAATCTATTATTATGATACTTTGAAGGATATTGACTTTATTTATCCTCTTTTGTAGGTGGAGCAATTGAAGAAAGGGAAGATGGAGATTATGAAGATCTAGACCTTACTTAAGAACTTTGAATTATTATCTATGTTCTAGGAATCTTTTGTTATCAACATTTGAAACTTACTCTAACTCTTGAAGTGTTCAAATGTAAAACTTATGTTATTGGGTTAAAACATTTTGGTTTTATGGAGACAATATAGACTATGAAGTGTTTTATCTTTTTATTTATATAAATTTCAGGTTATTACACATTATTATATATCTAAATATTCATTTACAACAAGGGCATAATAGTCTGCTAGGACCGTTCCAATAGGTCTTGCAAAACCGTTCCAATAGGTCTTACAAATTGTTCAAAAATAGTCTAAAAGAACCGTTCCAACAGGTCTTTCAAACTGTTCCATTTGGATGACAAATCATTCCAAAATGTGCAACAAAATGATACAATAGGTAGTTAAAACCGTTGCCAAAGAAATAAAACCGTTACAGTAGCGTAATGAAACCGTTAGAATAAACGTTGACATAACTTACATAACCGTTGCATTAACTTATATGGTAATGGTTGTCAATCGTTGTTGTAACCTCTATGGTAACGGTTTATAACCGTTACAACTGGAAAGAAATACTCGTTGCTTCAGACAGAGGAACAACCGTTGCAATAGACCGCATTAAGGAACGGTTTTGATAACCGTTGCACGAACCGTTACTTTAAGTCTATTGGCACGGCAGCGTATGTAACGGTTTCTAAACCGTTACAATAACCCTATTGCAACAGTTTACCTGTCTGTTGCAACGGTTTACTAGTTGTTGCCATAGGCTCATTTTCCAGTAGTGTTTATACAGTGATGTCGGACAAAAATGCTCTTTCAAAGGTTCTGCGGCCGCAAAATTCCATGTGCGATCCGCACTTTGCTTTAGCCTAACAGGATTGGAAACCTGCGGCCGTATAATTCTGAATTGCGAACGCACTTCTCTCTTTTGCGAACATCATAAATATATCTGCGGCCACACCTTGCTTTTCTGCGGTCCACATAAATGTTGTTGCGACCACATAACTGTTCTTCTACGGCTGCACAATAATTATGTGGTCTGCACTCGTGTTGAAATTGTAATGCAAGTTCTCTGAACTTTGGCTTTTACCCAGTTTCTGCGGTCGCACATATCATATGAGGATTGCACTTTTCACACTTCTCTAATGGGCGTTTCTTCACATCCTCCAGCCGCAAATGATAATATGCGGTCCGCACTTTTGGGCTTTTGTGCCTGTTTTTGTCCTTGAGTTCAGATCACTCCCTCTTGAGTTGGATTTCATCTTGGGAGCTCATCTTCGAATATTCTTGTAATTAAGCATATTTTATCAGTTTTCGGGAACACAATTAAGCGCTTTTTGACTAATACGAAAGCTAAAAGGTGATAATATGTCGTCAAAATCCCACTTATCAATCCTTTCAACACTAGTGGTGCGCTCGGTATCTCATTCATTCGGGCATTTATTTCCCTCATTAACCGCATGAGTTCGGATTTAAGGGATCATTTTCATTGTTGTTACCAGAACTGCTATCGTTCCTCCCGTCCCTGTCAAAGCCTACTTCGCCCATCGAGGTGTTGTTGTCGATCCTCTGTGTTGTTTGATTTGCAGGAGCACCGGGAGGAACTGGACCTCGTCCATTCGCGTTATTGGAAGCACCTGACAATGCCTGCCTTAAGTCTGTTATAACCTTATCCTGTCGTGAGAGATGGCCCATAATGGCCTTTTGTTGCTCCCTCAGGATCCTTACTGTTTCAACGACGTGCTTGTCTTCAGCATCATCAGGAGTTGCCTCTCGAACATGACGTAGATACTGCCCACCATGGGCCGGCGTGGCCTCATCCCTCTCGTTGCAGGTATTACTAACAGAATCTTCATGTTGAGGTTGATTTTCTTGGGCCTTGTGATGTTGACATCATTATCTACCAATGTCTATGATTTTTGCTAAGAACAAAGAATCAAACATATTAGTAACAGATGCACGGACCAACTCGATTACACAACTGTCTATGCCACACGGTGGGCGCCAAACTGTTTACCGATAAAATGGTACAGTTGAATTTATACGTGGTTTATAGACAAGTGAATCGATTTGATCTTAAAATAATAAATAAATTAAATAAGAATGTAACACTTAGCGTTGAAAATCCTGGTACCGGGAGCAGAGCTTCCGGAGGCGGTAGTGATAATATTAATAAGAAAGAAGATAAAATAGTATTGAGTTTTGAACAGAGTATAGTATATGCTAGTGAGAAAAATCCTCTTACAATGGTTCTAGAGTTCACTATTTATAGTTGCACCTAAGGAACAAAGTTCAAGGATCAAGCCCCTCTTTAGTGACAATCATGAGGGACATTCAAGAATATGTAACGGTAGGCAGTGAATGTCATATTCTCTGTAATGGACTATGTACTTAATGCTAAAGAGTATTCTCCACTAAACGCTGCATTTACTTCGCTGTTATGAATATCATTCTCTTCGGTAACAAATAAGATTATTGTCTTTGGACCCGATTGTCTTCTATTTTCGACTTCACGTATTACTTTATCATGCGAGTATTTAATATGAACATACTTTACCCTATACATGTATATAACTTGAATCCTGAAACAGTGATTCTTCTTCGGTGACATTCTACCTATTTGACTTGTTGTGGCATTGAAGTTGCAGTCCCCTATTTCCATTCGTACATCTTAAGTTCCAGTTGAATTAGAGTTCGAATTGAACATAAATTAGTTTATTTGCATTTCATACGCAACCTTAGATCCCGCAGCCAATATCCTTTTCGTGTTTCCTAAAAGAAGATATGCAACAAGAACTTGAACTTACAATTAGTGACTACTAAGAAAAAAGTATTTTTTCTAAAAAATAAATTTTTAAAAGGATGTTGAATTTTTTTTTGAAATAGGAGTAAATGTTATGTTCTTTATGCTACAAATGTAAGTTATTGATACGATTGGATAGTGCATGTTTAGGAAAAGTTATTAGTCCTATAATTTCAGTTGGTTAAAAGTACTTATATGATATTTGCCGTAGTCCATATTCTAAGTACATTGAGTTTGAAGTTAAATATCAAATATTAAACGTATACAAAACATGTTTCCATCGACACTGTTAAGGGGTTGTTTGATAATTGATAGTTTTAGGACTATATTACCTAATATACAATTTCACACCAGATATTATACAATGTTTAGTTGGTTGCATAAGGAAAAACAATCGCTGCATAAAATAATGCGACTTTTGGACGTTGCGGTACTAAATAATACCCGTATTAAGTTAGGAAAAATTTAAATAATATTTAATGCATGATACAATGTGACTAATAATTTTTGAATTCGTATTGCAAGGATTTAATTATTTTAAAACAATAATATCATTTTGAAATAAGTAATTCATTTATAACAATCTTCATTAGTGTAATGATCAGATATTTTTCTCAAAAGTGAACTTTTGGATTATTTCCTTAGTTATAATTTCGTATTAGGTTATATATTTATATGAGCCATGAGTACTTATTTAATATATTCCTAGCCATGAGAACTTATTTAATAAATTAATAATTTTAAACACATTTTTGGCTCATACCTGACAGTAAGGATGTGGAGCATTAATTTGCATGTCTATATAGATATATGGCTAATGTTTACAAATATCTTTGGAGAAACAAAGTGAGTTATTTGATTTGACATAGGTTTGCTACAGGGATAAAACATATATAGGTTACAACTTTGACAATTAAGAGAGAAAAGGGACTTCAATTTAGGTGCTTTGCTACGGCAGTAATTCGCGATGGAGGTTGGAGGAAAGAGATAGAGAGCATTGCTTCGTCTGCTTAAACCTTGAACGAGAAAGCAAAGTCTTGCGAATTGGAAGTTTTGGGGGAAAAAAAAACAAATTATTGATATTGGATTTTAAGCATGGGATTGCGACATATTTTCACCTTTAAATCCATGACTTGAGGTACAAAATATTAAGATTGAAGTCTTAAGCTTGAGACTGATATAATTTGAAATTTTAACCCATAAATTGGTATTAATATTAAAGCTTGATTATATATTTGGACTCAATGACACATGAGTAGCTCAAAAATATGATTTGTTTGGGGATTTCACCATAGTGATAGGGAATTATTTTTTTTTAGTTGACTTTGATCTGACTACTTCAAAAATTATGAAATGAGCCGACTACCATATTTGATATTGTTAATCAATATTTTGGATAGATTGAGATCGTTGGAGGCTGTTTGGTTGGTGTTTTAGACGTTACAAGGTTGGAAAACTTCTTATTAGCGAGGTAAGTGAGACTTTAAGCTTTGGTGCTTGCTTTTCTAAAATCCGTTTTGAAAATATGTTTTCTCTGCCTGGTCCATGTGTTAGAACAAGCGTGCGCTTGGCAGAATCGGTGGTCTTAGACTAGCTGCAAATATATTATTTTATGAAAACAAAATTATTTTATAAGTTGTTTGATGGCATGATATGGCTGTGAGCCATGATATTGAGTTTGATACTTTGATACAGATGTGCACCATGATGTTGAGGTTGATAGTTTGATACGGCTGTGAGCCATGGTGTTGAGTTTGATACAATTGTGCGCCATGATGTTGGGTTTAATACGGCTGTGAGCCATGGTGTTGAGTTTGATACAGTTGTGCGCCATGATGTTGAGTTTGATACGGCTGTGCGCCATGATGTTGAGTTTGATACGGCTGGGCGCCATGATGTTGAGTTTGATACGGCTGTGCGCCATGATGTTGGGGCATTGTGTATGCCTTTGTACATCACCCGAGCATTGTGTATGCTTCTTGATATATATATTTGGGGCATTGTGTATGCTTCAGTGAGCATTGTGTATTCTCTGTTACATATTTGAGGCATTATGGTACCGTTGTGGGCTTGTAAAGGTGCTGTTTAATTTCTTTCATTGCAGTCATGACAAGTCCTTAGTGTATATTGTGTTAAGATATGTGTACTCTTGTTGGTTAATTCTTATTAACTCTGTTGGTAAATATGTATTGAGTTATTGTATAATTATCGTATTTATTATATCGTTCTTGTTGTGGTGTGTTTGTATTTTCTAACACTTGTACCAGAGGTATTCAAAGTGGCGGATCGAGGATCTTACTGGGTTATATTTATGTAGAACTCATTCCGTACCTACATCTCTACGCAGATACTTCTGCGGAAAATAGAGCTAGTAGCTGAAGAGTTCGTTCGGGCCTATTCTGTTGTTGAGATGAGCCACCGCATTGTTCGTGGAGGCTGTCACTGCAGCTTTATCCAATTTATATTAGTTAATTTCTTTTCTTTGGGGTTTGCATACCCGTCAGTTTAACTCATTTCCCTCGGTTAGATGCTCCATGGTCTTAGTGTGAGTTTTGAGTTAGAGTATTATTATTTGAGTAACTGTTGGTCATGCTATCAGTTGACTAAGGTATTGGTTGGTAACTATTTCGTTTTTAATTATTAATTAATGCTCTTAGAACTGCACTTATGTGTTCTCTTAGTGTTTGTATAAATGGTTAAACGAATGAAAAATGGGTACGTTTGGCAAGTGGTGTAGTTGGGTGTCAGTCACGTCTAGGGGATAGTTTGGGACGTGACAATTAGTCACCATATAGTCTTTACCAGCGACTAAATTAGGATTAAAAGTTTATAAGTTTTGAACTTACTATCAAATTCATAGCTCATTTTAGTTACTGATTTCGCAGTTAAATATTTTTATATATTTAGTGAATTTTCTAATATAAGTACGTAGTCTAAGCAAAATCTTTTTAATTTATTTTTTCTTTGTTTCGAATGAGAACGCAAGAACCATACTTCCAAAAGCCAAAACATTTATTGTTGGAAAATTGCCTCTTCGATTGAGAAGAAGAAAGTGTGCCCGACCATTGAGGCTAAATTAAAGGATATAATAAGGAAATATTTGATTAAGAAAGAAATAGTCGGCGAAAGCCATAGCGTGCGCCCGACCATCCGAAATAGCAGCCGCATGATTGACTAATGAGTCGCCACACAATCCAAAATACTTTTCGTTTTTTATCAGATCCAGGATTTAAAATTTATTAGTTTAATTTTTAAAATTATTAGCATTAAATAATTATAATTTTTTTTAAAATTATGTCTTAAGGTCTACCATTTATTGTAATTTAAGTAAATTTTTATACATAAATTTAGGGGTGTACAAACGGAATCGAAAAGTCAAATCAAACTGATTAAAAATTCCGACTTTGTTTGGTTTGATTTGATTTGGTATTGGGTAAAAAAATTCAAACTAACCCGACATATAAATATATAATTTCTATATATACTTTAAGATATTATATAGAATTTTCTTTGAAAAATATCTAGGAATATTTGAGATTCTCTGGCGGGATATAAATTTTAGTAGAATATGAAATGCTCCATATTTATTGACCTTAAATAATGAGTTGTATGATCACTTTTTTATCAAGTGTTACTGAAATGCATCTATCTCTTTGTTTTTTCACATTGATATCATATGTTAAAATCTATTAAATTCATATATCTTTTTCGAATGTGAAGTAATTATTAATAATTGTGTATCATATTGATTTTTATGTTTAATTACTAAGTTCGGTTAATCTTAAAGTGTACATCAGCAAAAAATTATTGTAGACGACTAAAAAAATAATTATTATGTGTTACTAATAGAATTCTCCCATAAGAATATTTTAATCAATAATATGTTTGTCAATATTTTTATATTTTTACTAAATATATATTTATTTATCAAATATTTAACTTTTATTGAAATAATATTTAAGTAACAAAAACCCGAAAATTCAAAAAAATCGACAAAATCGAACCAATCCAAACAAATATAGTTGGTTTGGTTTGGTTTTGATAAAAACCGAACCGATCCAATCCATATACACCCCTACATAAATTTATGTTTCGTATCTAAAGTAATAGATTCAGATGAATCTGGTGCCACATCTGGCCCTAATTTGCAGTTGAGCAGACAGAGATTTGGCTTGGTCTGTTAATTAATATCCGTCCACCCTTCACTTCATCACTAATTATCTATAAGGACTTTTATTAGCATTTGGCTTTAATTTGCTGCTTAAATTGACGGTGGTGGGTATGCAATTATATGTCAGTCACTAGCTTAAAAAAAGATCTCAATCATGTCATGCACGTTGAATCCAATCCATTTTAGGTGGAGTCCTATGTCAACAATTGAGACATGCACTAAAATTCTGGACGGGGGCTCTTTCAGATTTTATGCGGCTCGAATTTGGATTAGTCGAGGCTCAACATGGGTATCAGATATCGAATAAGAAATCAAGGGGTAAAAATGGTGACGCGCTAGCGTGAAAAATTGAGGTTTTCGTTAAAATACCTAATAGAATACCGTGATTCAGAATTTAGAATAAATAAGTTTATCTGTAAATTTTTAGATTAGAAATATTTGGTGTACTCACCCAAACTTCATTAATATAGTAGCTTCGAATTGGAAGAATAAAGTATTACTGGATGCAACAAAATTCTTCATAGAGTTTATTAAAATATGGGGTGAAAATACATTTGGAAATATTTTTAGAGACAAACAAAAAATACTAGCCAGATTAAAAGGAATTCAAAACTTTCCACACTATAGCCAAAGTTCCTTCCTTCAAAAGTTAGAGGATTCTCTCGTTAAGGACTAACAACAATATTTTAAAACTAGAAGAAGACTATTAGAAGATTAGGTACCGGATAAAATGGCTAAATGAGGGTGATGCCAATATAAGATTTTTTTCAAATTTCAGCTTTTAATAGGAAAAAACAAAACCACATTAGTGTTTTAAAAAATAATGAAGGTAAATGGATTGATAATCAACAAGGTATATTAGACCATACTCTTGAGCATTTTATCTCCATAGTCACCACTAATCATGAAGTCACCAATTGGTCTAACATAACGCAAAGTTCCTCTAGCTTTGATAATATTAACCTTATGGATTTAGACAATCATTTACTTGATAGCGAAATAAATTCGGCTATACACTCCTTTAAACCCTTTAAATCACCAGGGCCTGATGGATTACACCCTTTCTTCTACCAAAAGTATTGAAATATTTTAGGGAATTCTGTAAGGAATTTCTGTCATAATGTTTTTAAGGAAAATATAATTCCTCCAAAAATCAATTCTACCTATCTTTGTTTAATTCCTAAATTTCCTAATTCCAATAACCTCAATAATTTTTGATCTATTAGTCTATGTAATACCATTTATAAAATAATAATTAAAATAATTGCTAATAGACTCAGACCCTTCTTCGACAAACTTATAAATCCCACACAATCAAGTTTTATAAAAAACAGAAGGGCCAGTAATAATACCATAATTATCTAAGAGCTTATTCATCAGTTCAAAATTTACAAAGGAAAGTCTGGCAATATGTTAATCAATATTGATTTAGAAAAAACTTTTGATAAATTAGAATGGTCTTTTATATATAGGACACTTCTATACTTCAAGTTTCCTCCAAAAATTTCCAATTTAATCATGTCTTGTATAACTACTACATCAACGGTAGTCTTAATCAATGGAACAAAAACTAATTTCTTTATCCGAGTAGAAAAATTAGACAAGGTGACCTAATGTCCCCTTACATATTTATCTTATGCATGAAAATGCTATCAAGATATATTAACTACCAAATGGACATTAAATGGGACTCCATCAAGCTTGGCTATAATTGTCCCCCTTTTGTTTCACTTATTTTTTGCAGATGACTTAGTTCTAATAGGTAAAGAAAATACTTAAACTAGCTCTTCTATTCAAAAAGCTTTTAATCACTTCTGTAAAATTTCGGGGCAATCTATTAATTACAAGAAGTCTAGAATAATTTTTTCAAAAAATTGCAACACATCCACCATCACTAATATTTCTTCGTTCCTGGGCATTAAAATTTTTAAATCATTTTGTAAATATTTAGGATTTCCAATCATTAATGGAAATTCTAACCACAAGGACTACCGGCATATTATTGATAATATGAGAACCAAGCTCTCCGGTTGAAAAACTAACAAGTTAAATTTAGCCGGTAGGGAAACTTTAATTTCCTCAACATTATCTAGCCAACCAGCGTATTATATGCAATATACAATGCTACCATCCAAAACAATCAAACAAATCGACCAAATTCAAAGGAATTTTTTGTGGGGAACAAATGACTTAAAAAAAAAAAGCTACATCTTACGAGTTGGGATTTGGTAACAAAGAAGAAGGATCAAGGTGGGTTGGGTCTAAGAAAGGGTAGAACTAAAAATGAATTACTGTTAGCTAGCCTAGCTTGGAGATTAGTCAATAATCCTACTAATTTATGGGCTATTATTTAATACAAAATATTCCTGTAGACCTAGTGAGAATGGCTCCTTCATTTGGAAAAGCATTATAAAAGGATGAAAAATTTTCCAACAATGAATGTCTTGGTCAATCCATAACTCTTCTTCTCTCAATGTTTGGGTAAACAAATAGATTCCTAAATCAAACTATCTTTGAAGCTACGTAATAGGTCCACTGACAAAACAAAAAAATTCTCATAATCAGTGACATTAGATCCAACAATAAGTGGAACCTTAATGACATTACATTCAATATCCCACCAGAGATCCATCAAAAAATCATCTCTACATTCACACCCACAGGTTGTAACAAGGACACCCTAATATGGTACATCAATGAAGATGGCACCTTCACGACAAAATCTTGCTATGATCTTATAGATAATAACATTCCCTCTCTAATAGACCTTAATTGGTTATGGAACTTGCATTGTCCAAATAAAATAAAATATTTTTTTGTGGCTATGCTTCCGTAATAGATTACCTTGTAGAAGCTATCTAGCACACTGTAAAGATCCGACCAGTCGCTTTGAGAATTTACACTTCATTCGATAGTTTGCGGGCATGAGTAGCTCCGTATGATATATTATGACTTATGTGAATCGTCGGTTTTGGTTTTCAGGTTATTCGAAATTGATTTGGAAGATTGATTCTGAGCTAGAAGCTTTAAAATTTAAAAGGTATGACCAAGTTTGACTCTTAGTATTTGACCTCAGATTTAGATTTATGATGGTTCCGTTTGCTCCATTGGGTGATTTTGGACTTATGAGCGCGTCCGGATTTTGATTTGAAGGTCCGTAGTAGAATTTAGCTTGAAATGACGAAAGTTAGAATTTTGGAATGTTTGACCGGGAGTGGACTTTTTGATATCGAGGTCAGATTCCGATTTTGGAAGTTGGAGCAGGTCCATAATGTCAAGTGTGTGCAAAATTTGAGGTAAATCGGACGTGATTAGATAGGTTTCAGCATAAGTTGTGGAAGTTGAAGTTTCAAAGTTCACTGATTTTAAATTGAGGTGTGATTCGTTGCTTCGATGTTGCTATGTGTGTTTTGAGGCCTCGAGTAGGTCTGTGTTATGTTATGGGACTTGTTGGCATGTTTGGACAGGGTATCGAGGGGCTCGGGCGTGTTTCGGATCGATTTCGGACCATTTTTCTTCATGTTGCTATTGCTGAGGAGCTGCTGGTTCTGGTGTTCCGTACCTGTGATTGATATTGTGCAGGTGCGATGGCCGCAGATGCGAGACAAGCGTCACAGATGCGAGGTTTCATTGAGGATTGAAGGTCCGCAGGTGCGGAGGTAATCGCGCAGAAGCGCGACCGCAGATGTGGTCATGGCCATCGCAAGAACGGCCTGTCTCGCAAATGCGAGCCCTTTTCGCAAAAGCGAAGGTCGCAGATGCGGCCACCTATCCGCATATGCAAAAGTGCTGGGCAAAGTTATAAAAGCCGAGGTTTTTGTTCTTTCTTCATATTTTAAGATGTGGGACTTGGATTGAGGCGATTTTTGGAGCAAATTTCATCACAAGGATTGGGGTAAGTGTTCTCTTTTTGATTACATTTCATGAATCTATCGTCATTTTTGGTAATTAGTTGTTGAATCTTAAAGAGAAATTGGGGGTTTATGCCTAAAGTTTCATAATATGAATTTTTGAGTTTTGAACATCAATTTGGACTCGTATTTGAGTGAAATTTGTATGGTTGGACTCGTAATCTAATGGGTTATCGGATTTTGTGAGTTTTGTCAGGTTCCGAAGTGCGGGCCCGGGTTGGCTTTTGGGCCAATTTCGAGTTTTGATTCAAGATTTGACCTTTTCCGATTGGGATTGGTTCCTTTAGCATTGTTTGATGTATTTGAGTTATTTTTTGTTAGTTTCGAGCCGTTCGATGGTTGGAACGCGTGTGATAGCATCTGTGGAGCACCGCTTAACTTGCTCGGCATTGGTATTGGCTTGTTCGAGGTAAGTAACTCTTCTAAACTTAGTGTTGAGGGTATGAAACTCCGCATTACGTGTTGTGTGATTGGTATTGAGGTGACGCACATGCTAGGTGACGGGCGTGTAGGCGTGCACCATGTGAATTGGGACTCTGTTGTTCCCATGGAACTGTATAGTGGCCCTATTTTGTTTATATTTGTGTTTCCACCATGTGATATAGTAACTGAGATGTCAATCATGCTAGATATCATGTTTAGACTTATGCCGATACTGTTGGGACCCACTGAGGTCATTTCTGTTGTGGAGTTACATGTTTTTCATTGTTTTATATATACTCAGTCATACGCACTCATATGCATATCATATCTCAGTCTCTGATGTTATTTATTAATACATCACATCATCATATTCGGGCTAGTTTCATAACATTGTGAGCCCGGGAGAGAGAGACTGGAGAGATTGATGACTGAGTGAGGTCGAGGGCCTGGCTGTGAGGATGTTTATGGGATCGGGTTGCACGATGCAACATGTCTATTTATGGGATCGGATTGCACGCCCCAGCATGTTTATTTATGGGATCTGGCTGCACGCTGCAACATGTTTATTTATGGGACCGGGATGCACGCCGCAACATGTTTCATTGATTTATGCCATGATTGTCTTGATATAGAGCTTGGGCTGAAGGAGCCCCTCCAGAGTCTGTACACACCCCCAGTGAGCGCAGGTACCTACTGAGTGCGAGTGTCGAGTGCCGAGTGATTGGGAGGACTGAGTGACTGTGAGGATTGAGTGACTGTGAGAACTGAGTGAATTGATACTCTGAGAGCATACATAGGGTTTTATCACTCGATTTTTACACATATTGATATGTGGGTATAGAGAGGTGTTTTCATTGCACTCGTTATTTGGAAAGAAAATGAAACTTCTTACTTATTGTTGAAAGGATTTTGAGAAAAAAAAACAGTTTTGAAAACTTACCTGTATTTTTGGAATTTTCGGCAAAAGGATTGAATTTTCACTAAGATATTTGAAAAGCATGCCTATTTTCTGGAGCTGTGAATGAGTTGAGCATTTTTAGTTCTAAGATACCCCTTTTACTACTTGTATTATGCTGTTATGAACTTTTATAGAATACCGGTATTAGATCGACCTTATGATATCTCGTCACTGCTTTCAACTTAGGTTTGTTAATTACTCAGTACATGGGGTCGGTTGTACTGATACTACACTTCTGCACATTGCATGCAGATGTTGGCTGATGTTGTTGCTGTGTTCGATGGTTGCTATTGTTGAAGATATACCCACGTCCCTACTGCAGCTGCCTCTATTGCTCGGGGTAGCCTTAGATTTCAAAGTTCTGTTTATGTACTTTTCAAGCAGACTATGTATTCATTTCATTTCTGCTTTATAAACTCTATTCTTAGAAGCTCATGGTTTGTACTACTAGTCCTTGGGAAATGTATAAGATTTAGATAATTACTTTTGTTTAGTTGCCTTGTTAATATTAATGGATTTGGATAGATATATGTTGGCTTACCTAGCGGGTTGGGTTAGATACCATCACAACTAGTGGATTTGGGATTGTGACACACACATAGGCATGGATATCAATGAGCAATGCACAATCTGTCGAAAGGAGCCGGAAACAATTAGCCACATCTTCATTTATTGTCATATAGTTCAAACACTATGGAGTCAATTAGGCATCAACACAATTATTTCCAACCAAACAAGAACAATTGGATATTTTATCTCCAAGAAAAAATCCCCCTAGCTAATAATCACCTTTCATGGAATAACTTATTTCTCTTTATTATATAGAACATTTGGTTAACTAGGAATAACAATAATATAAACAAAAACGCCAACAAAGTTTCCCTGAAATGGATCATGAACCAGAACATTGAATATAAGTTGCTAACAAAATGTGAATCCAACCGGAATAAAAAAATTGATTTAAAATTCTACTGGATCCCCCCTCGTCCTGGTTGGTACAAGCTAAACATTGATGGATCCTTCAATAGGAATGATGCAACTGGTGTCTTAGGAGGAACTTTTAGAAATCAAAATGGAGATTGGACCTTAGGGTTCATTTCAAAAATAAACTCAAGAGCCCCAATTCACTCAGAACTCATGGCCCTCTACCAAGGACTTTGTATTGCTAAGGAAAGGAAATTATTTCCGTTGGAAATAGAGACTGACTCTACACAAGTAATTAAATTCATCAAAGAAGAATGCAAAACTTATGACTCTATTATTTACTCGTGCATGTTGCTTTTTTCACAAATAGACACAATGGTGATGCACCATAATTTCAAACAAGAAAATGAAGTAGCCCACATCCTGGCAAAGCATGCAGGAACTCTTTCTACCTTTAATATTATTGAACTTTTATATTTGCCTCCATCCTTTGTTATGACCAGGGTGCTGGCAGACAAGGGTAAACATGTTTATGTAAAGACTATCTCTATAACTACATGTAGTCAGCTAGCAAAAATTAGTAATCAGCATGCCATGCATGGATTATCATCAACTACTAATGATCCCCAGGATCAGACCTATTGTGATCCCTAGTACTGTTTTTATGAAATAAATGTCCAGTTAATAAAAACAAAAGTTTATCCGTGATTTGTTGTAAATATTTATCATTTTATAATTTATGTTATGCACTTATATTGTTCAAACTAAGAGTGGTGAATTCAACTGCATTAATATATACCTTGGTTTTGGATCCATTTCAGTGTCAGCTCTGGCTACAGCAGAAGTTTCCAACGAAACCTTATTACTATTCCATTATTAAAGAATGACACTATTATGAGTATTACCAATAGAAGAATCACGCCAGTTTATGTTTTACTACAATTTTTCTCATACTTTAAATTATAAGTATTCTAATTTATAATCCTTTTATATAGTTTGTAATACATTAATTTGTACCAACACAATATGATATTTGAATTCACGATGAAAATTGACAAAAAGCTTGCTACCATATAAATTTGCATAGTTGAAACTCGAGACCTTTGATTAAGACGGAAAATTCTTATTCATTTCACCAAAACTAAAGTTTCTTCAACGAGCTCAAAGTGTGCCAAATTCATTTAGGGATCGTTTGGTATGAAGTATAAGAAGGTATAGTGCTGGTGTAATGACCCGACCGGTCGTTTTGAGGTCTAGCGCGTTGTTCAACGGTTTGAGGTCTTGAGCAACTTCATTTCAGGTATTATGACTTGTACGCGTGGTCAAAATTGAATTTCGGGAAGTTTGGAGTTTATTTGGAATGAGAGTTCTAATTTCGGAAGCCTTAAGTTGGAGGAATTGACCAAAGTGTGATTTTTAAGTAATGGACCTCAGAATTGGGATTTTAAGGTTCCAACAAGTTCGTATGATGATTTCAGACTTAGGCGTATGTCCGGGTCGGGTTTCGGATGACTCAGGAGCATTTCAGCGCCGATTGTGGAGGTTGGCAATTTGGAAGAATTTCATAAATTTGGGTTGAGGTGTATTTCAATGTTATCGATGTCCACTTGGATTTCAAGTCTGGGAATAGCTCTGTATGGTGATTCTGGTATTGAGAGCACGTCCGGAAGTGGATTTGGAGATCCGTAGGTCATTTCGGGGTCATTTGGCGAAACTTAGAAATTCGAAGGTTTTTGAGAAGTTTGACCGGGAGCGGACTTTTAGATACCGGAGTCGGATTCCGATTCCGGAAGTTGGAGTAGGTCCATAATATCGAATGTGACTTGTGTGCAAAATTTGAGGTCAATCGGACATGATTTGAAAGATTTTGGCATCGAATGTAGAAGTTTGAAGTTCTAAAGTTCATAAAGCTTGAATTGAGGTATGATTCATGATTTCAGTATTGTTTGATGTAATTTAAGGCCTCGTCCAGGTCCGCGTTATGCTTTGGAACTGGTTGGTATGATTGGAGGGGTCCCGGGTGCATTTCAGGTGGTCAATGGATCGAATTTGGAATTTGAGGAAAGCTGGGGCTGCTATCATCTGGTGCAACCGCACCTGTGAGGTTTAGGCCACAGGTGCGGAGCCGCATAAGCGGCCATGAGGGTCGCACAAGAGGCTTAGGCTGGGACGCAGACGCGGTCGAGTTATGTAGAAGCGGGATCCACACCTACGCACGTGGAGCCGCAAAAGCGAAGGCGCAGAAGCAGATAGGGGTCGCAGATGCATAGTCGAGAGGTCTAGAGGAGGACAACAGAAGAGGTATTTTGGATGCACCTGCAAAATCGCAGAAGCAGTCAAGTGGCTGTAGGTACGAGAAATCGCAGGGCAATGTGTTTCTTTAAAGACGGGATTTAACCCATTTTCTTTCATTTTTTCTTGGTTTTGGCAATTCTTGGGGAACTTCAAGAGGAGGTTTTCATCATCAATGGCAAGGTAAGGTATCCTTACCTATTTTGAGTTAAATATATTAATTATATATACATTTTAGCATGTACATTAGTGAAATTGTGGGATTTTAAGAAGAAAACCTAGAATTTATAATTTTGGATTATGAACACGAATATGGGCATGGGACTAAGAACAAATCATATATTTGGGTTCATGATTTATGGGTGGTGTTTATCTTCGAAAATTTCCGAAATCCGGTCACGTGGCCCTGAATGAATTTTAGGAATTCTTCAAATTGGGTTGGAAATTCACTTTAATGGTTAGTATGTGAACTCTTGAGCATGTATTGACTATTTTATATATCATTTGACTAGCTTCGGGTCGTTTGGCACCAAGTTGAGGATTGAAAGCACAAATTTTGGACCGGAAAGTGAGCTTTGAGACGAGGTAAGTCTCCTGTCTAAATCTGTGAGGGGAAAATTACCCCTTGGTGATATATTTGACGTGTACTACTTATTGTGGGGGATACGTATGCGCGAGGTGACGAGATCCCGTACATAGATGCATTGTTATTGTCCGGGTAGACTTAGGTTCACATCATGCTATAGCTGTACTATTTGAGCAGTCTTTCGCTTAGTAAATTCCTCTGTTTTACATTTCTATTTGAGACTAGACTTGCTATAGTAGAGACTTTACGAGTTCATGATTAGTCACTGGATTATCTTTCTCCTCTCACGACATGTCTCTGTTATATATATGTTTCATTGCAAGGTTTTTATTAAAGAAACTACAACTCACATGTTTATTCGTGAGTGGGGTCAAGCACCCGTCAAAACTTCTTATTCTAATGGGATTGGGTCGTTCGCCTCGGCAGGATTATGTATTTCACTCTTATGGTATTGGGTCGTTTGCCTCGACAGGATTTATGTGCCACATTCTCATGGGAGCGGGCCGTTCGCCTTGGCAGGTTAATAGATACATCTATGGTTCGTGTCGTTCGATCTTGGGCAGTGCACAATTAAATTATTATGTTGGATCGGGTCGTACGCCTCGGCATTTCCTATATCATATCCTTAATAGATACATCTATGGTTTGTGTCGTTCGATCTTGGGTAGTGCACATTTAAATTATTATGTTTGATCGGGTCGTACGCCTCGGCATTTCCTATATCATATCCTCATGAAATTGTGCGTACTACTTGGCAAAAAGCCAGTGTATCTGTGAATTTTTCAGATTTGAATTATGGAAATCTACTTGATGAGATCCACTATATCTATATATATATGCTCCGGTTAAGGAGGGAATTTCTAATGGAGAGCTGAGTTCCTCGTAAAGAGAGGAATTTGTAACATGTGATTTATACTTGTTTATTTCATTTATTTACTCTGCCTCATACTTACTTACCTCTTTACTGTGCCTGATGTCATCGGACCACTAGTGAGTGTCAATGTCAACTCCTCGTCACTACTCCTCCGGGGTTAGGCTAGATACTTACTGGGTATATGTTGCTTATGTACTCATACTACACTAGTTGCACATTTTTATGCAGGTACATATATGTCTAGAGGCCTTGTGAGAGCAGAGGCGTGTATACATGCGAGGACCTAGGTGAGCTGCGTTCCATTTTTTGACTCGCAGCCAGCAGAGTCTCCTTCAGAGTGTTTATATTTTTTTCCTGTCCAATTTGTATTTTGGACAGTTGTTGTATTTTATTTTATATTCCTAGTTAACGCTCATGAACTTGTGACGCCGGGTTTTGGGATGATTATGGGTTGTTCTGTACTGAGATTGTTTAGAGTATTATTATTTACCTTGTGAATCCCCTTTCCTTACTATCCAATTGTGATGAAATTCGGTATTTTCAAACATGGCCGAGTTTTCATTTGTGATGTGGTGTTGTTGTCCTGGATGAGTGTGCTAAGTTCGTCGGTGTTATGGTTTTATTCAATTTGCCTTCACGGCGGGGTATTGTGAAATGGTGTCGGGGAAGAAGTTGCAAGAGATCGCGATTTGCAATGGTTCAGAATCGAATTGGTGATCCTATTGTTGATGGCCCAAGAAAGATGATCTTCTAAGATGTTTAGAGTTGTCAGCGACTCATTTGTTCGGGGGAGGTGTTTTGCGATGGTTGAATTGTTAGAAGGTCAAGTGTGAAAAGTAAAAGTCGAAAAGTTGCTTAAAGGAGAGGGTTGAACCAAAGTAGGAGAGCGGCAGAGTAGCATATGGGTTTTGTGGTAGGATGGCCACACGCCTTGAGGGAAGATTAGCGCAATTTGGGAATCGTGATAGGCAGTGACTAGGACCATGGATTTTATTTGGATGCAAAATGACTTCAAGTTTGGAATGCATTGTTGGACTTTTTGCTGATGTCAATGGGGAAGAAGTAACCTCGGTAGGTCCCAGGGTTATGTAATTGTAGCTTCAAGCTAAGTGGGAGAGCCTCACCGTCTATGATTGGATTGTGTGGTTGTCTACTTGTGCGGTTTCTGGTTATCGGCATATTAGTGGGTTATTACAACTAGGGAAAGAAAACATTAGTGGTAATTTGAGCAAAAGATTTGAGGAATGTGCGCTATCTTTGGCCTTATCGGTTCATGTTCAGGTTTTGGGAAGACTCAGAGTTTATGCTTCGTATAGATGTGATATACAATAAAGATGATTTAGCCAGTTGCTTCTTTGAGAGGGTGTTCATGTGCTAGCAGGGCCTTGGAGTTTGATTATATTCGGGGACAAGCCAGAGTAGGTGACTCTCAGCTATGACCCTAGTAGGTTTAAAGTTAGAGTGTGGTGCCTGAATATTTCGAGTCCGTAGGGTGGTTAATTATCGAGCTTTTGCAGTGGGTTATGAAAGGGGTTTAGAGTGTTGGTCTGTGGTGTAGAATTGGAGGAATGGGGGAAGGAGGGATTTATCAAAATAAGTGTACCAGTTGAAGATGCGAGTGTCGCACAAGGAGGGTATGAGATGGTTAGTGGGTTTTAGAGACAGAATGGTCTCGTGAAATAAGGTCACTCAGGATGAGTACGGATTTGAGTTCATTATGTTTGAATGAAACTACTAATATTCCTAAGGCAAGTCCGGATTAAATTAGAAGAAGCCGAATCGGTTAGCAATGGTTGAATTGGCATGATGGTGGAAATGATCAGTTCCTTCAGCGTGTTAAGTTATACAGGTGATTTTTAGCGGTACGTGAGAGACTTGACGGTCGCTGTAATTTGATTTATTTGGGGGCATTTGATTATTATGGCCTGTTATGGGTAGATGGATCCCAGAAGAATTATGGTTGTTTAGACCACTACTTGAGGTTGGTATTTTCTGCAGTTATGGGAATTCAGTCATGTGTTGCAATGATTCTCCTGAAATGAGATAAGTGCAGGGTTCATATGCTCGGGCGTTTATTCTATTTGTGGTTCAGGAGCTATGATGGAATATTTGTATTCTTGCGTATTGGTATGATAGATGCAGTGAGCGACATGGGAATTGGAAGTTGAGGATGAAGGTCGCGGTTTGGTGTAGACAATATTGTTACGAGCTTGGGTGAGCAGGAAAAGATTCAGATGTTTGATTAAACTGGTATTGTCTTTAGTGTAACCTGAGATTGGTGTCTTGTGTAAGGGGCTTTGTGTTCTGATTTGTGGATTTTCGATTTGCTTTACAACATTAGTATGGCCAGTGGTATGGGTGTGCAAACTTGTTACCTTGTGCGGAAGGTCGTGGGAGTGTATCCCATGGGAAGATGGTGTAAGTGTGACCTATACGAACTGTGTATGTTTGTGCCGAATTGATGGCTGTTCTCCTGTGTCATGGAAAAAGGGGATTAGTGTGGACCCTTGAAAGGTTATTAGCCCGGTGTAGTGCGGTCAGAATCAACTTGGGGTCCTTGGGTGGATCTAAATGTGAATATGGGCTCTATAAAAGGCCGGATGTGTTAATTTTAGCTTAGCATTGTTTGCGGAGGAATCTTCGGGCCCTGGATGTTATGTCACGACCCCAAATCCTAACAGGTCGTGATGGAGCCTATCGTGGAACTAGGCTAGCCAACCATCACATAACTACCCATCCGTTCTATTATAATACTTCAAAAATCAACAATAAGCAGCAAACAAAACATTAAATAATCTCTTTAAGTATTTACGCCCCCATAATAATCTAACAGTCTAAACAACTCTCCCAAGACTGGAGTCAACATGGTCACGAGCATCTAAGAAATAAAACTAACTCTGCTAATATCTTAATCAATGTCTATGAAATAAATACTAATACAAATAAAGGAAGGGAAATGGAGAAGCTGCGGACGCTGGACAGCTACCTCGAAATCCCGTAAGCTGCTGAATACGAACTCGGACGAATACTGCTCCGAACCAGTACTTGGATCTGCACACAGTGGTGCAGGGAGTAATGATGAGTACGTCAACTCAGTAGTAATGAAAATAAATCACAGTCTGAGAATAAGAAACACACAACACAAAACATCAATTCACAAAACAGTAAAACATCAAGTAACCATAAAGTATTCATCAAAAACATAAGTTCGAAAACCAATTTCTAGAAATACTTTGAAACAAGTATAATTTCAATATGTCTCAGTAAAACTCTCAGTAAAATCAGTTTGAAAAACAAAGTGAATCACAGTCAAAAATTTAGTAAAATCATCATAAATCTTCCCCTCGGACCATAATCATTTCTCGTAACAATTTCCCTCAACACCTCACCATCACTCAGTATCAGCCAAGCGGGCAACCTCACAGTCACTCAGTATCAGCCCCGCGGGCAACCTCACAGTAACTCAGTATCAGCCCCGCGGGCAACCTCACAGTCACTCAGTATCAGCCCCGCTTGCATCACTCGCACTCAGTAGGTACGTGCGCTCACTGGGGGTGTACAGACTCCGGAGGGGCTCCTACAGCCCAAGCGCTATAACAAGCCACATCATAGCATAAATCACTCACAATATTGGCCCTAGGCTAGCCACATCATGGCATAAATCACTCACAATATTGTCCCTCGGCCTCTCTCGTATCATAACATCCTCACAATATTGGCCCGCAACCTCACTCAGTCAGACACTCTCAACATGCCACTCGAGCCATCATTATACCGGGTTCTCGACCCACAACACTGTTTCATTTTCAAGAAATAATGTCAAAATACTCTGAATGTCAAAATAATTATCAAGAAAAGACTAAGTGAAAATCATAACATATCAAGTGAGAAAAATAGTAAAAACAGCCCCCAAGGGGTAAACAGATCGGCACTAGGCCCCAAACATGGCTTGCAGCCCAAATTATATCAAAATATATCAATACTATTAAGCATAGGCTTTAAAATCGGGTTCGCAACTCAATAGTTTCCTAAAAAGGAATATATTTCCAAATTTCCAATATTTGCATTCCAAAATCCGTGAAAGGATGCAACATCCGGGGTTTCATACCCTCAGGATAGGATTTAAAGACATTACTTACCTCAAACTAGCCCGAAAAGCTACTCTGCAACTCGCTTGCCTCTCGAATCAACTTCCGAGCGCTCCAAATCTATAAATATCAGATCTTTATCGTCAAATTATGCTAAAGGAATGAATTCCAATCGAAAAGTACCAATTTTAGCATAAAATCCGAATTTAGCCAAAACCCGACCCCCGGGCTCGCGTCTCGGAACTCGACAAATTTTATACCAAACTGTTCTTTATCATCTCATGAGTCTGTACATATAAAGAACGCTAAAATCGGAGTTTGTTTGACTCCTCAAATCGATCCCTAATGGTCTCATAATCTCAAGCCCTAACCCCATTTTTTAAACTGATTTTCATAAATTAAACATTGATATTTTGATCCTTAATCACCTATAATCGAGTATTAGGGTCCAAAATACTTACCTCAACAAAGAACACTGATTTCCCCTCTTCAAAATCGCCTCCAAGCTCTTTTCCACTTAAAAAATGGTGTTTAAAGGTCTAATGGTCGTAGAGGGTTTTAATTTATACTGCCCAATTCTTATTCCTCGCGATCGTGGGACCCACATCGTGAACGCGAAGCACAAATCCTCAGCTTCCCCAAATATACCTTCTGCGATCGTAGTTCCTTATGACCTCAACGTACGCGATCGCAAATCTGCCTACGAGATCGCGAAGCACACATAACCAGCCCCCACACGCGCCTCTCTAACACTACGCGATCGCACCTCCACACACGCGATCACACTGCTCATCCCTCCAAACCTACACGATCGCACTCCTGTTCCTGCGATCGCAATGCACAATTTCGCCTGACCCTCAGATTACTCTACGCGATCACATCTTCACTTACGCGATCGCGGTGAAGGACCTTTAGCTGCCAAAACACCAGAAAACATCAGTTTTTCCTAAGGTTAAAATGCCCGTTAACCAACCGAAATCAATCCCGAGCGCCTCGGGACCCTAACCAATTTCACCAACACCTCATAAATGATAATTCAAACTTAGTTGCACTCTTAAAACACTAAAAATAACATCAAAACACCAAAATCACATCGGATTCAAGCCTAAGGAATTTGAAAATTTTAAAATCCACCAACGATGCCGAAACTATCCAAAACAACTCCGATTGACCTGAAATTTTGCAGACATATCCAAAATGACATTAATTCCAACCCCGATAGCCTAATTTCCACTGCCGACCGGAAATTACCGAAAACTAACTTTCACCAATTCAAGCCTAATTCTACACCGGTCCTCACAAAAATATTCTGAACACACTCCTAAGTCCCAAATCACCTAACGAAGCTATCCGAGCCATAAAATCTACATTCCGAGGTCGTTTACCAATAAGTCAACTCTCAGTTGACTTTTCCAACTCTCAGGCTATTTTTAAAGGCTAAATGATTAATTTCTTACTACAGCCATTCCGATTCCGAGCCAACCAACCCTAACACATCATGAACAGTAATACCAATCTATGACAAGGCAAAAACAGCAATAAGAATGCAAATTCTACGGAACAACCGACCGGGTCGTTACAAGTTGTTTGTGTCGTCAGCTATTCCGTGGAGTCTATATTATGCCAGGTGGATTGTGAGGTGGTTTGATTATTCGCACTCGTATTGATACCCCGTGTAATTTATCGTGTTGTGAGAGTAGGATGGCTCTCGAGATGCACGTCATTATAACACTGTAGTTGTGCTTGAATTTTGTATCATATGGCACTATCCGTCTCCCCAGGATTTGTATTATGCACTTCTAGTGCTTGTGGTCGATATTCGGGTATTTTGTAGTTATGAGAATTTTAGCTCGGTAAGTATTTTTCTTATAGGTTATTTTGTGTGGATCGAGTGGCACTCCGTCACGAGTATATTGTTGGATCGGGTGGCACACCACCATGGGTATCATGATTGGATCGGGTTGCACACCGCAACGGTATCATGGTTGGATCGGGTTGCATGCTGCAATAGTGTGATGATGAGTACGGTATCCCCAACCTATTATTGTGTGTATTGCTTCTCATTTTCTGAGGAAGGTTCATAATACCTTTTCGGTTGTTTAAATTAGTTGTGTGGGTTGAGTAGTTCTTTCCAGAGTTCGTTCCCTTGTGTATCACATTCGAGTTTGTAGCTTGTTGGCACATTGTGACATTATATGAGACTTTTGGCAGTGTTTGAGGTGGCTTAGTGCCTTAGCACCTTGTACTGAGTGAGACGAGATTATTGGACCTGGGATCAGTGCGAACAGATTTATATGCAGCATATTTGAGAGAAAATATCGTTATTTGATTCATAATGAGGTAATGTTTCTTATTAGGAGGAGAGACTCAATGATTTGTTGACTCGGCATTTGGTTATGAATTTTTACACATCTCTTCCATCGTGTCAATATTGCAAGAGTTGGAACAGGACTTATAGGTGTCATGAGGTGTGTAGTGGGAATCAGTGGACTTGTGACTATTATTGTCGGAGAGCGTTATTATGGTCATGTGAATAATGTGTCGCATGGTGAAAATTCGGTGAGAGGGTACAATCATGTATTGGTACATCGTGTAGTGATGGATACAGTGTTCGTATGTTGGAAACAGACCTGGAAGAGGATTTCAGATGTTGGAATTTGGTTCTAAGGTTTATTCGACTAGATAAAAGGGAGGATATTCAGGTATGCTCGAGCTAATGTGCTCAACTGGGTTGTGGTAGCATGGGTAGGTGAACTAGGTGTTAAACATTAATTTTGGTTAACTCCAGAACAGTTCTTAGCACGTTCGAGGACGATCATATGTTTAAGTGGGAGAGAATGTAATGACCCGGCCGGTCGTTTTGAGATCTAGCATGTCGTTCGACAGTTTTAGGCCTTGAGCAGCTTCACTTCAGGTATTATGACTTGTACGCATGGTCGGAATTGAATTTCAGGAAGTTTGGAATTGATTGGGAAAGAGAATTCTAATTTCGGAAGCCTTAAGTTGGAGAAATTGACTAAAGTGTGATTTTTGAGTAAACGGCCTCAGAATTGGGATTTGAAGGTTCCAACAGGTTTGTATGATGATTTCGAATTTGGGTGTATGTCCGGATCGGGTTTCGGATGAACCGGGAGCGTTTCAGCGCCTATTGTGGAGGTTGGCAATTTGGAAGAATTTCATAAATTTGGGTTGAGGTGTATTTCAATGTTATCGATGTCTGTTTAGGATTCCAAGTCTGAGAATAGCTCCTTATGGTTTTTTGGTACTGGGAGCATGTCCGGAAGTGGATTTGGATATCCTTAGGTCATTTCGGGGTCATTGTGCGAAAGTTAGAAATTCGAAGGTTTTTGAGAAGTTTGACCGGGAGTGGATTTTTAGATATCGGGGTCGGATTTCGATTCCGGAAGTTGGAGTAGGTCTGTAATATCGAATGTGACTTGTGTGCAAAATTTGAGGTCAATCAGACGTTATTTGAAAGGTTTTGGCATCGAATGTAGAAGTTTGAAGTTCTAAAGTTCTTAAAGCTTGAATTGGGGTATGATTCATGATTTCAGCTTTATTTGATGTGATTTGAGGCCTCGAGCAGGTCCGCATTATGTTTTGGAACTGGTTGGTGTGATTGGACGGGGTCCTGGGGGCCCCGGGTGGATTCCGGGTGGTCAACAGATCGAATTTGGAATTTGAGGAAAGCTAGGGCTGCTGTTATCTGGTGCAACCGCACCTGCAAGGTTTTGGCCGCAGGTGCGGAGCCGTAGAAGCGGCCATGAGGGTCGCAGGAGCAGCTTAGGTTGGAGACGGCTGGGGCCGTAGATGCGGTCGAGTTCCCGCAAAAGCGGGATTCGCACCTGCGCACGTGGAGCCACAGAAGCGAAGGAGCAGAAGCGGATGATGGGTCACAGATGCAGAGTCGAGGGGTCTGGAGGAGCGGCTTAGGCTGGAGAAGGCTGGGACCGTAGATGCGGTCGAGTTCCCGCAAAAGCAGGATCCGCACCTGTGCACGTGGAGCCACATAAATGAAGGCGCAGAAGCGGATGAGGGGTCACAGATGCGGAGCCGAGGGGTCTGGAGGAGGACCGCATAAGCGGTATTTTGGACGCACCTGCGGAATCGCAGAAGCAGTCAAGTGACCGCAGGTGCATGAATCGTTTGGCAGTGTGTTACTTTAAAGACGGGATTTGGCCCATTTTTCTAGGTTTGGCGGATTCTTGGGGAACTTCAAGAGGAGGTTTTCATCATCAATGGCAAGGTAACTTATCCCCACCTATTTTGAGTTAAATACATTGATTATATATAGATTTTAGCATGGAAATTAGTGAAAATTATGGGATTTTAAGAAGAAAACCTAGAATTTGTAATTTTGGATTATAAACACGAATTTGGGCATGGGATTAAGAACAAATCATATATTTGGGTTCATGATGTTATCAGTAGTGCTTATCTTCAAAAATTTCCGGAATCCGGGCACGTGGGCCTGGGGGTGAATTTTAGAAATTCTTCAAATTGGGTTGGAAATTCACCTTAATAGTTAGAATGTGAACTTTTGAGCATGTATTGACTATTTTATATATCATTTGACTAGCTTCGGGTCGTTTGGCACCAAGTTGAGGATTGAAAGCACAAATTTTGGACCGAAAAGTGAGCTTTGAGACGAGGTAAGTCTCCTATCTAAATCTGTGAGGGGGAAATTACCCCTTGGTGATATATTTGACGTGTGCTACTTGTTGTGGGGTCTAAGTACGCGCGAGGTGACGAGGGCCCATACATAGCTACGTTTATATTATTGTCCGGGTAGACTTAGGTTCACATCATGCTATAGCTGTACTATTTGAGCAGTCTCTCGCTTAGTAAATTCCTCTGTTTTACATTTCTATTTGAGACTAGACTTTCTATAGTAGAGACTTTACGAGTTCATGATTAGTCACTGGATTATCTTTCTCCTCTTACGGAATGTCTCTGTTATATATATGTTTCATTTCAAGGTTTTTATTAAAGAAACTACAACTCTCACGTTTATTCGTGAGTGGGGTCAAGGACCCGTCAAAACTTCTCATTCTAATGGGATCGAGTTGTTCGCCTCGACAGGATTATGTATTTCACTCTTATGGGATTGGCTGTTCGCCTCGACATGATTTATGTACCACACTCTCATGGGAGAAGGTCGTTCGCCTCGACAGGTTAATAGATGCATCTATGGTTCGTGTCGTTCGACCCTCGACAGTGCACAGTTAAATTATTATGTTGGATCGGGCCGTACGCCTCGGCATTTCCCATATCATACCCTCATGAAATGATGCGTAATACTTGGAAAGAAGCCAGTGTATCTGTGAGTTTTCTGAATTTGAATTATGGCAATATACTTGATGAGATCCACTATATCCATATATATGCTCTGTTTAAGGAGGGAATTTCTAATGGAGAGCTTGAGTTCCTCGTAAAGTGGGGGATTTGTGACACGTGATTTATACTTATTTATTTCATTTATTTACTCTGCCTCATACTTACTTACCTCCTTACTGTGCCTGATGTCATTGGACCACTAGTGAGTGTCGATGTCGACCCTTCGTCACTACTCCTCCGGGTTAGGCTAGATACTTACTGGGTATACGTTGCTTACGTACTCATACTACACTTGCTATACATTTTTGTGCAAGTACATAGATGTCTATTGGCCTTGTGAGAATAGAGGCGTGTATACATGCGGGGACCTAGGTGAGATGAATTCAATTTGTTGACCCGCAGCCAGCAGAGTCTCCTTCAGAGTATTTATATTTTTTTCATGTCATTTGTATTCCGGACAATTGCTATTTTATTTTATATTCCTAGTTAACGCTCATGCACTTGTGATACCCGATTTTGGGATGATTATGGTTGTTCTATACTGAGATTGTTAAAAGTATTATTATTTACCTTGTGAATCCCCATTCCTTACTATCCAAATTGAAGGAAAATATGATTTCAAAAATAATAAAAATGAGAACTTAAATAAGTATTTATTGTTGGCTTGCCTGACAGTGGTGTCCGGCACCATCACGGCCTTAATAGATTTTGATTCGTGACATTTGGTATAAAAATTTAATAACACATTAATACTTTGTTTGGTTAGTTAACCTGAGATAAGTTATTCCATGATTAAAATTAGTATCGGGATAACTTATACCTTATAGAGGGTGGAGTAATTAATGTCAGAATAACTTATACCTTCTTCTTAAAATTATACAATAGTAATTTTTAATCAACATACGAAACAATAGATAAAAAATAATAACATGATAACTATTCCCAGCATAATTTATCCTTACATAAGTCGTATTCAAACCAAGCTACCCTTTAATGTACTCAATTTCACTCTACTTGCAAAGAAAACTAAGTGTATGCAAAGTTTGATATCATACCATAACATGAAGTGACATCTGCCCCTGTTTGGCCTACTCTGGGTGCAGTTTCACTTTCCTACCTAAGTCGCAAGGCAAAATATAAACCCTATTGCTTGAAAAAAAGGAAAAAATTATAATTTTACCCTATTGCTTGAAAAAAAGGAAAAATTTACTGGGGATACGAAAAATATCTTTCTATTAGTGAAACATCTAACATAGGTCAAGCAGGAATTTGTAATTTTCCTTTGCTTTCTCTTTTTTTCCCTGATTTCCGAGCTAAACAAAAAAGATCCTTCGGGGAAAATGTTTAACAAGATTCATTTGATTGGTCCAAAGTCAAATAAATAGATAAAGTAATTCAAAATTGCAAAAAAAAAACAAAAATCATGTTTATGTTAAATATAAGTGTTAGTTGAGCATTTAATTAACATTAATTATCACGCAAGTAGAGAGGTGATTTTGTTTGCTTAAAAGCAATGACTTCATATGAATGCGATTCAAAGAAACTATACTTGAAGCTATGCCCGATAATTGAAAGGGAGTATAATATTTCAGAGGGGAGTAATAAATTTGCAAGCTACAATCATTATTTTAATTGAAATACTCTTAAACTAGTATTATAATATTTTATAAACATTTCAAATAATGAATTTCAGTATTTATAAGCTAGTGTAATAGCTAATAATTAGTATTCACAGATAGTGAATCTTAGCTCGAAATGTCGAAATAATGTTTGATTACGTTAATTAAAATCATTTCCACTTGATCATGCTCATAATCCACATTAGCTTATTTTCATGAAATTTGTCATTTTCTTGGTCCCTGGATTCCTTTTAAAATATTATTTTAGCCAAATAAATTTGGTCTAAAGTAAGAGTCACTCTAGATATATTAAAATACATATGCCAACCCACACCATATCAACAAGGATTTTCTTATATATTAAAATAATTTGAAGGGAGGATTTTATTCAGTAAATCTAAATAAAGAAAAGCTAATATAGAGATCTTCAGCTGGATGATACTGATCTCTTGCTATTCTAACTGCATGTCCTCAATCTACCACAAACACAACTATTTGTGTACCTCAACAGCAATATTCCCAAATCCAAGATCAGATTGCTTTCCTTTTTTCTTTCTTTTTGGGATGCTGGGGTGGGGGTGGGTGAATTTGGCTTGGACTTGTTAAGAATAAACTTTTGTCACTGCTCGACCGGGTGGGTCTTACAATCAAGCTCTCTCCCGCCTCTACACTCGTAGGCCAATCTCCGTCCGGCCCGAGAAACATGCCTTTGTGACCTTTTGGGAGGCCTACGCCCCATAAAAAATTAGGACTTTTTTATTGTAATACACTATTGAAAATTTTATTATCCTAAATGTTCATGTTTAGTTAATTACATGACATAAATAAGTTTTGTTGACAAAATATATACAATTCACTTTAAAAGGCTCTCAATTCATTATTTGTGCCTTCAATCAAGAGATTTAGTTACATCATTTTCTTTTTTTCTCTCCTCTCTCCCCTTTTCTCTCCGAATGCAATTGAATGTGCACCATGCTGTTCAATACTGACCAATTTCATCCCATTTGAGACTTAACTTATGCATTAAGTTTGGATTGACGTATTAAGTCAAATGCATAAAGTTTCATGGTTGTCAAATACTGACCAATTTATAGGTTCAAGAAAAGATGGAAAAATATAGGTCATGAGAAATATAGATCTTTTCTTGAAAATTTCCGTGAGCCATGACTTGAGTTTTTAGCAAGAAACAATTGAGTTTGGAATTTTTATGTATTATTCTTCTTCTGGGGATTTTGCATTTCAAAGTTCCATATTGTTGTGGCGCAGAAAATGAAAATAATGGCAAATTTTACAAATTCAAAGGTGATTTTTCTTCTTCTGTAAAGAGAGGTGTTAAATCTCATAAACGTGGCTTCTTCTCAAGAGGAAATAATATTTCAAATATGGATGAAATTTATACAACTTATCTATAATTTATCTACATTATTTCTACCCAGTTATATACATTTACAATATAATACCACTTAAAAATAATTTCTATATAAATTTTATACAATATGTCTTTTGTATCTGATTTATACATAGTAAAAATTAATTTCATACAACTAATTATATATTATACAACTTATCCACATTTTTCATACATTATTTCTACCAGTTAAATACAACTACAATAACATACGACTTAAATACAAATTTTATACAATATTGTTCAACTTTCAGCAATAATCAAATAAAAAAAATATATACATATAAACAAAAAAATATAATTTTTCTATAATTTTACTACAATTTCGTAAATATAATGTATATCATGTCTTCTTCTTCTTCTTCGACGAGTTTCAATTTGAAATTCAGCCAAAATCAAGTCTAATCTTCACCAAAATACCCTCAAAATTGAGATATAAACTCCAAATCATATTCTCAATTGTTTGCAACAACACCCAATCCAAACAAATAATTGTTTTTGAAAATCCAAATTCTATTTAAAAGCTTCAAAGCTTTTTAATGGCTGTCAATGGTGGAATTGCTGCTCTTTTTTCCTTTGCTTTACATTACTGAAATTAGGGATTGGGAGATAGAGAGAGACGTAGAGAGAATTCTCAATTCTTTGCAACAACACCCAATTCAAACAAATAATATTTTTTGAAAACCAAATTTGAATTCAAAGCTGCAAAGCTTTTTAATGGTTGTCAATAGTGGAATTGCTGCTTTCTTGTGCAAGATACGTGGGGGAGGAGAGTAGGATATGGAGAGAGAAACGTGAGGGGAGTGAAAGATATATAGTGATTTTAGGACACTAATTATTATCATTAATTCCCTTAAAATGTACATAAATAGTAATTTGATATATAAAATGTAATTATAGTAAAACTTAAATAGGGAGGATAACATAGTTTTAGTGTATATGAATATAAAAATTCCTAAAAAATTTCTACCTGAAAATTGTTTCTTGGCCCGTAGGCTCTAACACAAGGTTAGGATTTTAATCCTTTCAGAATAGTATCTCACTGATGGCTCCAGCCTCCGGTTGCTCTATTCATGAATTATTCAGTAATATATCTTTTGTAATCGGGTCAACCTATACAATTTAATTATAAAAGTTTGTAGCTGACAATAAATTGTTTCTTTTTTTTTCTTTTCAAAATCACGTCGATGGGAAGGATCATATCAAATTATGATAAGCTGAGATAGTCTTTACATAATTCAACAGATCCATACACAAAATCTTATCTATACTAAATGGTTACATCAAATCATACCAATTTTAATAAAGAATTTTATATCTCCATTCAGTTAAAGAAATGGTCTGGAGTTTAAAAAAGCGCTTACCGTGGCAAAGAAACAATATTTAAAGCTGAATTATATGGTATAATATTGTATTATATTGTACTGTGTTATTTTTATGTATTTAAATAGATGGTATCGTTTATCGTCATCTCATGATGCCATGCACCAATAATATGAATAATAAACTTGTAATATTATGAACAAAAAAATAAAATACGAGGTAATATTATTATATAAAAAGGTAAGGTCAAGGATAAAATATGATTACTTAATAATAAAAAAGGGCAAGATGAGAGGAAAAATAAGAAAACGATGCAACCACACCAAACCGGTCGTTCCTAAAGAGGCACTTTCCGTCATTACGTAACGACGGATTTAAACGATGCGATACAATAAAATTCAAGTAACAATCAAAACAAATATTATATTTAAAGTAATAATATAATACAATATAACATGTAATAAATACTATCCAAATAAGCGGTCTCTGCTTTCAGAATAGTTGGTGCAAAAGTCATTGTAGTCCAAATAGCGTATTTTTGGTTAGGGGCCTACATTCACAAATAATAGTTGTTTAGAAATTAAAAAAAAATTGAGACAAGAATGTAATGATACGTATTATGTGAAGTTTTGAGAGAATTAAAACTTGAGAAGTTGCTTGCAATTGATCCTATTGGAAATATCAGTTAACTTCATATACATTTAAAATATTTATTTTACCTTGTATACCTATTTTATAAAACCTTATTTACTTTTTAAATCTTGAATATCATTATATACCATTAAAAAAATCCCACCTTTTAAGGAACTAAATTATCTCTCACTCCAACTTAATAAATTCCTTAAAACATTCCATCATCCCACGTTTTAAGGGATTGAGATTATACGTACCTTCTCACCAAAGAGTCTAAACCCGAAATATTTCTCTAAGTCCTTCATCAGTTTTTCTTCTCTTCCATCTAAATCAAAAGAAAAACAAAAAAAAGGTGAAAATGTTTTAACTTGGAATACAATATTTAAACTAAAATAAAATACTAGAATATACTATTCAAACCAATACACCACAACATCCTAATAAAAAATATAATGTTCAAATCAAACAAATTACAATATTCTAATTTAAAATATAATATTCAAATCGAACATACCATAATATTCTAATTTGAAATACTATATTTAAATCAAACACACCGAAATATTCTAATTTTAAATGTAGTATTCAAATCAAGCATACCACAAGATTCTAATTTAAAATACAATATTCAAATCAAATATACCAAATTACAATAGTTTAATGAAGAATATATAATTCAAACCAACATATCAAAATATTCTAAAAAGAATACAATATTTAAACCAAACCCACCACAGTATTCTAATTTAAAATCCATATTCAAACCAAACATTACACATTCAAACAAAACATACCACAATATTCTAATTTGAAATATAATATTCAAATCAAATATACCTTTATTTTTATTTGTTGTGTATAATTTATTTTACTTGTAATATTAACATGCTATACACAATCATATATAATATTTTAATTTGGAATACCACCCCAATGTTCTAATTTAAAATATAGTATTCAAACCAAATATACTACCATATTTTAATTTGGAATATAGTATTCAAACCAAATATACCTTTATTTTTATTTATTGCGTGTATTTTATTTTACTTACAATATTAACATGCTATATATAATACTAGTATATAATAAACAGTTTACTGAATAATTGTTTATTGTATAAAAGAAAATAAGGACAAAGGTTCTCATAAGAAAAGGCTTTGTTTAAAGGAAAATCTTTTTTTATTCTTTAATTTTGGTCCAAAGTTTAAACGGATGGAGTGGATTTGCTTCATATAAATCGAAACTTTCCTTTCATTAGGGAGCAAATTTATATGGTAGTTATTGTTCTTTTGACTAAATGGATATGTAGGGTAATTAATTGATGTGTACTACACACATGTAATTTCATAATTGAAGTATATTGTATTAAGGGCTTTTAAAAGTAGGTATACGATGTAAAGTTCCATTAAAAATATTGGACAGTAGTTCACACAGCTTTTAAGGAAAAAAAATATGTGCTGAGATGAACTTTTTCTAAACTATCATTTATATTTTAATTTCGTTAGTTTTTTCTTTACAAAATAGACACGCATTAGAATACCACGCTACCTCTATCATACATATGATATTACACGAAGCGAGAGTGCATAGTCAACACACACCTAAAGCGCCTACATTTCACTTGCAGTCAATACAATCACAACCTAACATGCACCAGATTCAACAACCGAAGCAACTGGTAGTCCCGAGAAGACGACATCCTCCTATAATAGTTAGCAGTACTGAACAAGCGAGTCATCGGTCCGAGGAAATAAAAGGACCGCCTTCGGAAAAAAAAAGGAACTCGCGAGGATACCAGCTTCGCGGGACCACAGTCCAACTCAAGCTAAGCTTTACGGTCCTGCCGCTTTCTCGATCAACTAACTGAACTCTTGAATACAAGGAAAGGGACTGGTTCACAAAAGAGTCTGACACCGATCCGATTATTTTAAAACACATTAGACAAAATTTTAAAGCATCGAAAATTTTAAATATCACCAGAATTTTAAAGCACCAGAAATCATGACGTTCACCAGAACTTTTCATGACGATCACCGCAACTACTACGATCTTTAAAAGTCTAGCGATCAAGAATAAATTCTGCCAATCGAGAAAAATACTGTTGAGCGGACTTTAAAATTTTGGCACGAGGCTTTTTGCCCTAAAGCTCACCGAGGACAAAATATTAACAGTGGCACTAAAATATCCTATTTATGTCATTCTCCAAAAAATGTGAGAAAAATTCGTTTTTAAAGCTTAATATCTCTGTTCATGGATAGTGAAATTACCGTAGGTAATTTGTTAGAGTATTAAGTGCATTAAGATACTCTATCATGTGCTAAAATAATTCTAATTTGTTATGACAGGATGAAATTACATTATCAATTCCTCTTATTTAATTTGTTTATTCCTCTATTATTGTAACGACCCGGCCGGTCGTTCCGAGAGTTTAGCCCGTTTCCTCCATTTCGACTTCATTGCTTGTGTGGTTCATCTCTTTTGTGTGGCGTTGGGTTGGTTGACTCGGGTTCAGAATGGTCGTGGTGAGAATTAAGGCACTTAGCCTCTAAAATGAGCTCAATAGTTGGAAAAGTCAATCGGGAGTTGACTTATAGGTAAACGACCTCGAAATGCGGATTTTATGGCTTGGATAGCTTCGTTAGGTGATTTGGGACTTCGGAGTGTGTTCGGAATGTAGTTTTGATCGCCGGTGTAGAATTAAGCTTGAATTGGCGAAAGTTAATTTTTGGCCATTTCCGGTCGGCATTGGAAAATACGCTATCGGGGTCGGAATGGAATTTCGGAAGTTGGAGCAGGTTCGTAGCGTCATTCTGGATGTGTGTGCAAATTTTCATATCATTCGGACGAGATTTGGTTAGTTTCGGCATCGTTGGTGAATTTTGGAAGTTTGAAGATCTTTAGGCTTGAATCATGGGTTGATTTGGTGTTTCGATGTTATTTTGGGGTGTTCCGAGAGTTCGACAAAGTCTGGGTGATCATTTATGGCTTGTTTGTAATTTTTAGTTGGGATCCCGAGGGCCTCGGGTTGAGTTCGGATGGTAACATCATAATTTTTGGCATTTTGGAGTTGCTGGTGTGAAACTTTCTGGTGTTTCTGCACCTGCGGATGGGGGACCGCAGGTGTGAGCCCACAGAAGCGGACAAGGCTCCGTAGATGCGGAAGTTGGCTGGGTCAGCAAAGGTCGCAGGTGCGAGACTTGGACTGCACCTGCGGAGTCGCAGGTGCGGAGGATATGTCGTAGGTGCGGGAATGGCCTTTAAGTGAATTCTCGTAGGTACGCACCTGGGACCGTAGGTGCGGTCATCACTGTGAAGAACCTATAAAAAGAACCCTTTGCGAATTTTGGTCATTCTTTCACCATTCTTATTCGGGTTTGAAGCTTTTGAAGGATTTTTGAAGAGGGAAATCGATAGTTCTTCATTGAGGTAAGGATTTTGGACTTAAAACTCGTTTATATGTGATTAAAAGTCGGATTAGTGGTGGAAATTTGGGAAAAAACAGTGCTAAAATAGGTAATTAGGGCTTATGATTTAGAGACCTTAAAATGAGAATTTGAGGGGTCATTTGGACTCCGATTTTAGTGTTCTTGGTATGTATAGACTCCTGGGAGGATGAGAATTTTCGTGGCATAAATTTTGTCGAGTTCCGAGACGTGGAACCGGGGGTCGGGTTTGACCAATTTCGGTATTTTTGAGTATTTTTGATAAAGTTCGATTAGGGTTCGTTCCTTGGTATATTATAATGATATACATCTGATTGTTGGTAGATTTGGAGCACCCGGAGACCGAATTTAGCGGCAAAGGCACTGCAGAATAGTATTTTAGTCGGTTTTGAGGTAAGTAACATTTCCAAAATTGGTTCTGAGAGTTCAAAACCCCGAGCTAAATGATTTATGACTATAATCGAGGTGACACGCATGCCAAGTGACGGGCGTGCGGGCGTGCACCGAGTATTTGTGTCCTGGCTTATCCAATGACACCTCTTAGTGATTATTCCCTGATGATATCTGTGCTTCTGTTAATGTGGTAATTGTGAACCTGTTAGAAATCATGTTAAGTATAAACGCTAGGCTTCACATCGAAAATGCTGAGACCTGAGTGGTCGTATATTATTGTCTTATTTTGTGCTTATTTGATTTCATATACTCAGTCCTGTTATAGCATATCACTTCATATCTTAGTCTCAGTATTGTTAATTATATGCATACTTATCATTGTTTCGAGCGGATGGATGCATCTGTGATCCATGTGAGTGAGACTGAAGAGTAATGACTGAGTGAGGTTGAGAGCCTGTGATTGAGACAGTTATGAGATCGGACTTCACACCGCAGCGATACTTAAATCATGCCTTCATTGGCTTGATACGACGCTTGGTCCACTAGGGCCCCTTCGGTGTCTTTACACCCCCAATAAGCGCATTGATGTTGAGGAATGTAATTTCTCTAGGCATGGATCGTGTCCGAAGTGGATGTTATGTGAGGGATGGATCGTCCCTGGACATGGATCTTGTCCGAGTGTTGTATTCCGGAGATGGACTTTCTCCGTGGGGCTGGATTGGCCTTTTTCCTCAGTACGGAGTGACTACAGTCACCAATGATTATGTACATTCCGGGATGGACTTTTCCCTGGGCCTGAGAGCCATACACGGTACTGAGTGGACTGCTGGGTGAGGGTTGTGAGCACTATGTGCATATCCACACTGGTTTCATACATATATTTTATGATGGAATGTAGAGTATACTGGCATAATTGACATATTTACTCATTCTGATAAACTGTTAGCATGTCTAACTTCTGTATACTGTTTATTGTAAAATTCTGAGGTTTTGTCCGTCACTACCTCTCAACCTATAATTTGGGTTCGTTACTTCTGATTTGGTGTACTCACGTTACCCCCTGCACCTTGTGTGCAGATCCAGGTAGACCGGGACCCGGTAGTGGATATTGAGCAGCTGTCAGAGTTTCCATTGGAGTTGTCGAGGTAGTAGCTGGCGATCGCGACCTCGTCTTCTCTTCCTTATTCCACCTGTTGCACTTATTTTGAGACTATGTTGTCTATTTTCTTCATTATTTATTTTATGATATAGCGGCTCATGACTCAGTGACACCGGATTCGGGTTCGGAAATTTTAATTTTTGTTTCAAATATTATTTTTAAACTTCAGACTCTTAGTATTAAAATAATTTCGTTTAAAATTATATTTTTACTAGAAATTGAATTTAGCTTAGATAAAAGGGGCGGCTTGCCTGGTTGCACGACAGGCTCCATCACGACTCCGAAATCGGGTCATGACAATTATTCAACCCAATAAATAAATAAATCTTGGAGTTTTTAGTTTTGCACTTTTTATATAGACGAGGCAGGGCAAGTTAAGTCTCACTACTAGAAATTTGCTAAAAATTGACCAAGCGGTACTGACAAATGTTGGCCGGTAAAAAAAAGCGACCAAAAAACCATCCAGCATGTACGGAAACAGAAAAAAATATTTTACATTTTTAAAAATTAAATACCGACCAAAGTTGGTCGGTAAATTGGTCAACAAGTTGCCGAGCTGGTCAGACTTGCTTAGTCAAAGAAACTTTTTAATTAATGACCAACTTTGGCCGGTAATGTGGACTCAATTTTTTAAATTTTAATAATTATATTATTATTTAAAATAAAGAATTTATATTTAAAATTACCGATCAAAGTTGGTCGGTTAATGGAGGGGAAGCATTTATTGACCAACTTTGGTCGGTATATTTTATTTCCTGAAAAATAACCGACCAAAGTTGGTCGGTTATTAGGTCAACATTGGTCAAACTTTTGAATCACTTTTATATTTACTATCTAACTAATACAAATGTAATCCGTTAACACTTTATTTTGTAATACAAATGATGAATACACTAACATATATAATAACAAGCTATATATAGTTAAAGTATTTATGATGACTCAAAAGGTCATCTTGCATTTTAGAACCCAATCCGGTGTTTCGAGGCCTTCAAAACTTCATTTTATTTCTCATCAATTTGCGTGCACAGTTTGGGCGCGTTTTTGGAAAAGCCTTTATGTGGAAATTTGAGAAAAATATTAATAATCAGAATTTAAAAGAGATTTAAGCTGACTTTGGTCAACGTTTTGAGTAAACGGACTCGGACCCGTTGTTCCGACGGTCCCGGTGGATCCGTAATAAAATATGGGACCTGGGCGTGTTCCCGGAATCGAATTCCGAGGCCCCTAGCTCGAGAAATAAATTTTTGATAAAAATTGTAAGACTGAAATTCTAAGGATTTAAAGAAAATTGATTAGTGTTTGATCTCATTGATATCAGGCCTGTATTTTCGTTCCGGAGCCCGGTACAGGTTTGATATAATAATTAAGTCATGTCTATGAAATTGTATAAAAATCGGAGTTGATTTGACGTGATTCGGACCTTCGGTTAAGAAAGTAGAAGCTTTGAAACTTTCTCGAAAATTTCATGCAATTTGGTACTAAATTCGTAGTTCTAGGGGTTATTTTGGCGATTTGATCGCACGATCAAGTTCGTATGATATTTTAAGACTTGTGTGCATCTTTAATTTAGAGCCCCGAGGGCTCAGGTGAGTTTCAGATGGGCTACGGGGTGTTTTGAACTTAGAAATTTTGCTGGTGTAACTGAACCTATAGCAGGCCTCTGATCTCGCATTTGCGAGATCAGGCATTGTAATTGCGAACAATGCAGATTCCACATTTGCGAGGCTTTCATCGCAATTGCGATTAGAAGGCTGGGCCAGCAGTTCTCGCATTTGCGAGGTTACCTTCACAATTGCGAAGGGAGTCGGAGAGGGACAATGATTGCAAATGCGATTATTCCTTCACAATTGCGAAGGCAGCAAAGGTGTGAGGGTTCTCGCATTTGTGATGGTACCTTCGCATTTACGAGCTTCGCAATTGCGAAGCTCAGATTGCAAATGCGACATCTGCAGCTGTGTAAAAGGGACTTAGACGGGATTTTTCATTCATTCTCCCATTTTTCAAAATCTAAACCTCAAGAGGTGATATTCAAAAGGCAAATTCTTCCCCAAATCATAGGTAAATGAATTTTAACTCACTTCTTTCAATCTTTCACTTCTTTTAACAAGATTTCAACCTAGAATCTAGGATTTTCGTGGCAGAATTAGGGATTTTTGGGTAGAAATTAGGGATTTCGAAATTTGAGGATTTATGTGTGTGGGTGAATGGGTAAATTGGGTCGGATTCCAAAATCAATAGTACATTCGGGCTCGAGGGTGAATGGGTAAACCGGTTTTGGTCCAAATTTTGGGTTTGGGCCAAACGGGCCCGGGTGTTAACTTTTGTTGACTTTTTCAAATATGAACTAAATTGAACCGTAGTTATCGTAGATGATTCCTAAGGATTATTTTAGATCATTTGGTTGGAAATTTTCTAGATATTGTGGGCTCGGAGGCTAAATTGAAAGGCAAGGTTGTGATTGAGCGTTAAGTAATATTTGGAGCAAGGTAAGTGTTTGGTCTAACTTTGACTCGAGGAATTAGGGATCCCCGAATTAATTGCTATGTGAAAAATTATGTGTGTGGCGTATAGTTAAGGTGACGAGTACCTATGCATCGCCAAATTATCTGTTTAGCCTGTTCCCTTCCCCATTCCTAATGTATTGTCTTCCTGTCTTAATTTCTACATGCTTATTAGTTTCTTCCATGTGTAATTGATTCTTGCTAGATGTTATTTTCTTTATTTAAGGTATTACTTATTCCGTAGTTTAATTGTAATACATTATCGGGTTAAGTTGGTTCATTGGTGTTTCATGGTATATTTTGGTTGGTCTCACTGTGTAGTATTAATTGAGTGAAGTTTCATAAATTGTGTAGCCTTTTGTTTGCTTTGGTTTGAGGCTTAGACATAGTTGCAGGTTTTGACCTAAATTGTGAATTCATGTTCTTATTGTGTGACCAATACTGATTGTCAGGTGGGATCGGGTTGCACGCCGCAACAGGAGGAACAAGAGAGGATTTATGAGGAGGAATAAGGGTGAATGTGAATATTCGGTGGGATCGGGTTGCACACCGCAACAGGAGGAATAAGGGTGGAACAACACGGATTAATAAGGGTGAATTTTCATGTTGATACTGATATTATTTGATATGGTAGGATCGGGTTGCGCGCCGTAACATATATGTATACTATTTACCTTTAATAAAATTTTACGGAGGAATAAGGGAGAATTGGTGGGATCGGAATGCGCGCCGCATCAATATATGTGTTTACTTATTATTCTTGAATGTGTAGATTATTCGATGGTTTCATATTTCGTTTAAGAATTGGTTATAGATGAATACGGATGAGGCACTGAGATTAAGTATTTATTCAATCCTGCATTTTACAGCTTAAAATTTCCGTCCTCCTTTTTCCGTCTTATTATTTATGGTTCATAGTATTCATATATATATATATACATTGTGAGTGTCCCGCAATAGCCTCATCACACCTTCTTCGAGGTTAGGCTCGACACTTACCATTACATGGGGTCGGTTGTACTGATACTGCACTCCGCATCTTCTGTAGATTTTGGAGGTGGTAGTGGCTGATCGAGAGGTCGGTTGCAGGAATTTCATCTAGGAGACCCAAGGTAGTTCTGCTGGCGTTCGCAGGCCCTGACGTCCCCTTCTCCATTTCTACATTTCTGTTATATTTCGTTTCAAACAGATGTAATTTCTTTCAGACCAATATTTGTAGTAATTCATAGTATGTTTGTGGATTGTGACACCAGTATCTGGGTGGTAGTAGTAATAGTTCTGAAACAAAGCAGTATTTATCTATTTCCGCAGTTATGATCACTTGTCTTAACTTGTTTAATTGTATTTAATGAATTGTAAAGAAAAATGGTTAATGAATCTCTAACATTGGCTTGCCTAGTGAGTGTGATGTTAGGCGTCATTGATGCGAGACTAAATTGTATAGTTTAACATGTGATATACCTTACATTTTATGCGCATTAATGATAAAATTACACTTGTTATGTGCTTAATGGAGTTTATTTTATGTGTAGGTGAATTGGAAATGGAAACGGAGCTAAAGGGATGC
>MDKI01155919.1:0-46063 GCA_005239505.1 Nicotiana paniculata
ATATTTATAGCAAAAAATAGTATAGAATTTGGGTGTGGTCAAAAAATAGTTGTTCACAGTGGCTGATTCACAAGTTTAGCAAGGCTTGTAAAAAGTAACCATAAAATTGGTAAATAAAGTAGGAGAAAAGACAGTTGTCAATATGACGACAAACATTTTCTGAGGGACAACTAAAGACTAGAACATACCTAGTGAACTAGGAACTACAGAAAAAATAAATTTCCCCAATAATATTGTCATGACCCCAAATTTCCATCCGTAGGATGTCGTGACGAAATCTAGTCTCCATGATTAGGTAAGTCTAACAAACATAATGACTGAAATAATAATTTAAAGTCTCAAAGTTTCAACAACTATATAAAATAAATATGCAACTCAACATGTACAACTCTTAAAACCCGGGCGAAATATAAAACATAAGCTCTATGAAGTGATACTGAATATCTCTACACAATAGTATCTAAATAAGGACAAGGAAATAAAATAATTCAGGTGGAGAGGGACTCCAAGTCATGCGGATGCTGGAAGGTATACCTTGAAGTCTCCATGCACGAAATCTATTCAATGACGCCGAACCGGTAGGAAGTACTTGGACCTGCAGAAAAAGATGTGGAAAGCGTAACATGAGTACACCACAACGGTACCCAGTAAGTGCCAAGCCTAACCTCGGTAGAGTAGCGATGAGTTTAGGTCAAGACCCTATTGTAATAAATAAAAGACTCAACAAATATAAGGCATTGTAATAATGACAGTAATGAAATTAAAACAACAAATATCATTTCAAGGTTAGCTACACGGAATTAAAGCAATTAGTGCAACACGGAGAAACAATTAATAATATGCTAAAAAAACAACAACCAAAGATAAGTGCAAAAACGGAGAAATGCCGATAAGAGTCACTACCAAAGTACCGCCTCGTAGTCTCAAATCACAAGAATAAATTACAATCTTTTCTTATATCACCGCGGGATCCTTTACATTTAGTTTTAAAAATTATTTTTTTGAAATAACATCCCGCATTTTAGCCCAACCTTATCACACTACATGAATTCTAGTAGTTCCCCTACTAGCCACGCGTATCAAGCAAATCTTATCTCATCGCATGCGTTTTATCCCAAAACGTTATACCACCGCATGCGTATCAATATCATAACGTATCACAAATCGCACATCAAGTGACCAATAACACAACTTGTCAGAGAAACCAAACAATAGCAGTATTTTCACAGTAAGAGCCTATGGCTCAACCACAATATACACAAGAGTCTCAACAATAACAACCGGAATAAACAACTCAACGGAATGGTATCTCACAAATTAAAATTTTACCTCAATGAGAATCACAACCTTTGTATCTCAATACCAATGTCAACAACAAGATATATCACGATTTAACAACTTTAAGTAGAGAGTTCAATGATTAAATAATGAATACGGAATAAGAAAATAATAACTTCAATTAGACATGAAGGGCAATTAGCATGTAAGGGAATAAGACAAGTAGACATGTGAAAATAGACTAGAAATGATGACTAACATGTTAAGGTAACACGATTACGACATGAAAGGAATCTACATAGCTAAAATCGGTAATTTCCACATTTCGCCCATGTACACACTCGTCACCTTGTATACACGGCTGTCACATATCACAATTATCACAACCAACACAAATCCTGAGGAGTAATTTTTAAACACAAGATTAGACAAGTCACTTACCTCAAATCATGCTAAATCTATCCACTAGTAGGCCTTTCCCTCGATTATGCAACACTAACCGACTCGAATCTAGCTAAAACAACTTCACACCATAAATATAAACTATAGAAAAATAATTTGAACAATAAAATTACGATCTTTGCGAAGAAATAAAAAGTCAACTCGGGCCTGCGTCTCAAAACTCGACCAAAATTACAAAATTCGAACACTCATTCGATAACGAGTCCAACTATAAAATAATTACTCAAATCCGACCTCAAATCAGCTTTCAAAACTCAAAAATTTAGTCTAGGAAGTTTCTACCATTTTCCCTCAAATTTCCAACTCAAATGCCCAATTAGATGATAAAAACAACAACAGATTCGTGTAACTTAACCAAAACCGAGTTAGGATTCTTACCCCAATAATCTCTCTTAAAATCTCTCGAAAATACGCCCCACACCGAGCTCTCTAAGTCCAAATTGTGAAATATGAGAAGAACCCTCAATTTTGAAACTCAAGTTTGTTACCGAGTGATTTATACATCACAATCGCGGAAATCCCTTCGGGATCGCATAACACAAATTCTGCCCAGCTCCAATTTACTCTTCGTGATCGCGTGAAACCAATTGCGAACACGATAAACAAGCTACCTCAACTTCGCGATCGCATCCCAGGCCACGCGATCGCGTAGCACAAACTGCCTCAGCCCCCAACCTCGCCATTCCTTCTGCGTGAACATGACCTCCTTCACGCGTTCGCAATTCACTGTAAGCCATCGATCCGCAATCGCAGACCTCCTCTCTCAATTGCATAGAGAAAATTTCCCCCAGTGCCAAACTACTCTTCGCGATCGCGTATAAGGAAACCAGAAGTACTAGATTCACCAATCTTCAATGTTCCAAAATGCGCCGAATATGATCCCAATTACACCCGACGCCCTCGGGACCTCAACCAAACATAACAACAAGTCCTAACATCATACGAACACGCTCGAAGCGTCAAATCATATCAAACAACAATACAATCATGAATCGTGCATCGATTCAAGCCTAAGAAATTTATGAACTCCCAAATATAAAAACTAATGCCGATTCACACCACAACAACTTTAATTGACTTCAAATTCGCATACAAGTCATAATTGACATGACAAACCTATTCCGAAATTTTGAATTCGATTTTAAGCCATATATCAATAAATTCAACTCTCGGTCAAACTTTCCAACCTTCGAAACCTTCAACTTTCCAACTTTTGCCAATTCTCGCCGAAACGACCTACAGACCTCTAAATCAACATCTGGACACGCTCCTAAGTCCAAAATTACCATACGCAACTATTTGAACTGCCAAAACTCTATTCCAGGTTTGTCTACATGAAAGTCAAACTATGATCAACTTTCTCAACTTAAAGCTCCAACTTATGGACTATGTGTCCCATTTCACTCCGGAACTCACCCGAAAAAAAACTAAATACCCTGGCAAGTCACATAATCACAATACAACACAGAGGAGGCAATAAATTGGGAATCGGGGCTAACACACTCAAAACGACCTGTTGGGCCGTTACATCCTCCCCCTATTAAAACAAATGTTTGTCCTCAAACAAGTATAGAGACATACCTGATGTGGTTAAGAGATGAGGGTAATGGATACGCATATCATGCCCGGTCTCCCAAGTCTCCTCCTCCACTTACTGACCCCTCCACTTACTGACCCCTCCACTAAAACTTCACTGAAGCAATGTTTTTCGACCTCAACTTTTTGACCTACCTGTCCAAAATGGCCACCGACTCCTTAACATAAGACAAATCCTTGTACAACTAGACTGAGCTAAAGTCTAACACATGGGACAGATCGCAATGATACTTTCGGAGCATAGAAACATGGAGTACGAGATGAACTGCAGCTAGACTAGCTGGCAACGCAAGCTTGTAGGCCACCCCTCCAATCCTCTCAAGAATGTGAAAAGGTCCGATATACCTAGGGCTCAACTTGCCCTTTTTCCCGAACCACATAACACCCTTCATGGGCGAAACCCGGAGCAAGATCCGCTCCCCAACCATAAATGCAACGCCGTGAACCTTATGATTCACATAACTCTTCTGTCAAGATTGGGCTGTATGAAGTCAATCCTGAATCAATTAAACCTTTTCCAAAGCATCCTGAACCAAGTCAGTACCCAATAGCCTAGCCTCCCCCAGCTCAAACCAACCCACTAGAGACCAACATTGTCTCTCATACAAAGCCTCATATAGAGCCATTCGAATGCTAGACCAGTAGCTGTTGTTGTAGGCAAACTCCGTAAGCGACAAGACTTGATCCCAAGAACCCCCAAACTCCATCACACACGCACGAAGCATATCCTTAAGTATCTGAATGTGCGCTTGGACTGTGCGTACATTTGAGAGTGAAATGTTGTACTCAAATCCACCTGTGTGCCTAACTCATATTGTACAGACCTCCAGAACTGCGATGTAAACTACGTACCCCATTCAGAGATGATGGATACCGGCAATAATCTCGCGAATATAAATCTAAGCCAATTACTCTAAAGAATAATTAGTCACCACTGGAATAAGATGAGCTAACTTGGTCAACCTATCCACAATAAAACATACTGCATCGAACTTTCTTTGAGTCCGTGGGATCCCAACAACAAAATCCATAGTAACCCTTTCCCATTTCCACTTTGGAATCTCTAGCCTCTGAAGAAATCTACCTGGCCGCTGATGCTCATACTTCACCTGCTGATAGTTTAGGCACCGAGCTACATATTCCACCACATCCTTCTTCATCCTCTTCCACCAATAGTGCTGCTCAAGTTCTGATATATGTTAGCGGCACTCGGATGATTGGAGTACCACAAAAAGTATGGGTCTCCTGAAGAATCAGCTCAGGTAAACCATCTACATTGGGCACACATAGCCTTCTCTGCATTCGTAACACACCATCATACCCAATAGTGACCTCCTTGGCATCACTGTGCTAAACTGTATCTTTGAGGACAAACATATGGGGTCGTCATATTGACTCTCTCTGATATGATCATAAAGAGAAGATCGAGAAACCACAAGAGCCAAAACTCGACTCGGCTCCGAAACATCCAATCTAACAAATTGGTTGGCCAAGGACTAAACATCCAATGCTAATGGTCTCTCTGCTACCGGCAGATATGCTAAACTACCCAAGTTCTCCGCCTTGCGACTTAAGGCATCGGGCACCAAATTAGCCTTTCCGGGATGATATAGAATGGTGATATCATAATCCTTAAGAAAATCTACCACCTCTGCTGCTGCAAGTTAAGAATCTTCTGTTTGAACAGATACTGTAGACTCCAGTTGTCGGTATAGACCTTACAAGGGACAACATACAAATAGTGCCACCAAACCTTTAAGGTATGAACAATAGCTGCTAACTCAAGGTTGTGGACATGATAGTTCTTCTCATGCACCTTCAGCTGTCTAGACGGGTAGGCAATCACCCTACCATCCTGCATCAACACCACATCGATACCAATAAGCGACGCATCACAATACACAATATAAGAGCCCGGCACACCAACATTGGGGGATGTAATCAAAGAAGGATTGAGCTTTTTAAAGCTCTCCTCACACTCCTGGATCCACCTAAATGGAGCACCCTCCTGGGTCAATCTGGTCATAGGTGCAACAATAGATGAGAAACCTTCTACGAATTGACGATAATACCCTGCCCAACCAAGAAAACTCTGGATCTCTGTAGCTGAAGATGGTCTAGGCCAACTCTGCTTTGCTTCAATATTCTTCGGATCTACCTTAATCCCCTCACTCGACACTACAAGATCCAAAAATCCCTCAAAATTAACCAAGAATTCACACTTCAAAAATTTTACATACAACTTATTTTCTGTCAAGGTCTGGAGCATGGTCCTCAAGTGCTGCTCATAATCCTCCAGGCTGCGGGAGTACAGTCGTTAATAAACACAATGACGAATGAGTCAAGATAAGGCTGGAATACATTGTTCAACAAGTGCATGAATGTTGCTGGGCCGTTGGTCAGTCCAAATAACATCACAAGGAACTCGTAATGACCATACTGAGTCCTGAAGGCTGTCCTCGGGATATCTGGCTCCTGAAACTTCACCTGATGATAGTCTGAATGCTAGTCAATCTTGGAGAACACTATGGCACCCTGTAGCTGATCAAATAGGTGATCACTGCGTGGCCATAGATACCTGTTCTTCACTGTAACCTTGTTCAACTAGTGATAATCAATACACGTGAGCATAAAACCATCCTTCATCTTTACAAACAAGACAAGAGCACCCAAGGTGATACACTGGACCGAATAAAACCCTTATCAAGCAACTCCTGCAATTGTTCATTTAATATTTTCAAATCTGCTAGGGCCATACGATATGGTGGAATAGAAATGGAATGAGTGCCCAACAATAAATCAATACCAAAATCAATATCCCAGTAGGGTAGCATGCCCGGAAAATCAGTTGGAAATACATTTTGATAGTCCCTCACTATCGAAACTGACTCAACGGTAGGAGTATCAACACCGACATCTCTCACATATGCTAGATACGCATCACATCCCTTACCAACCACCTGTTGTGCATTAAAGAAAGCCAACACTTTGCTCGGAACATAATCTAAATTACCTCTACACACTAACTGCAGCAAACCTGGCACAGCGAATGTCACTATCTTAGCGTGATAATCAAGGATAGCATGATAGGGCGACAACTAGTACATGCCCAAAATAACATCAAAATATATCATACTAAGCAAAAATAGAATCTCATGGTCAATAACAATGGAATCTCACACAGGCATGGGAACATAGGCATGAAAACTCAAAGAATAAGGGGATATAGACAAATATGGAGCAAAATAAGACGATATGTAGGAATAAGCGGAGCCTATATCAAATAATAACTGATGCATCTCTATGACAAACCAGAACAATACATGTTATAACTGAGTCGGATGCAACCGCTTTGGTCCTAGAAGAAGAGCATAATATCTAGCTTGGCCTCCCCCTCTAGAGCGACCTCTACCTGCCCGACCTCCACCTCCAGCTATATGTGTAGGTGGAGCAGCAATTGGTGCGGTAACCACGATTTGAGAAGCCTGAGGGATCTGTGGAATACATGGAGCCTGATTAATTTATGGAGGTGCACCCCTCCTGAGTCTGGGGCAATCCCTCACCGTATGACGAGTGTCACCACACTCAAAATAGGCTCTCGGAGGATGTGGCTACGGGAACTGGCTTAGGTCTGGTCCGCTGTTGTGACCGCTGAAAGCACCCCGTGCAAGAGGTGCACTAGACAGTGGCGGTGCATAATGGGGAACTTAAGGCCTGGGAGTGGCAGGAATACTGCTGAAAGGTGGAAGTGCTGAATGAACAGGGAGACTCACATAGCCCCTACCATGACAGGATGCAACTAGGGCACGGGCGATATGTGTCAAAATCTCGAGGCCTCTTGGCCTCCCTCTCCTCTCTCTCCCGCGCCCACATACCCTCGAATCTCCTAGCGGTCTCTACTACTTGCTAGTATGGGATGTCCATAACCAACTCTCGGGCCATGCTGAATCTGATACCAAGGTTGAGCCCCTCAATAAATCAATGAACTCACTCTCTAAGATTAGTAACCAAGGCTGGTGCATGCCTGGACAAATTACTCAATCAGACAGCATACTCCTTTACGGTCATAGAACCCTGGCGCAACTGCTCAAACTCTTTTTGCCATGCATCCCTAAGAGTTTGGGGAACAAACTCCCACATAAATATCTCTAAAAATTGATCCCAAGTGAGTGAAGCTGCCTCGGCCAGGCTACCTAACTCATACGCTCGCCAACACTGATAAGCCGCTCCTTTAAGCTGGAACATAGTGAAAGCAACCCCACTCGACTCCACAATACCCATAGTACGGAGGACACGGTGGCACTCCTCAAGAAAATCCTGGGAATCCGCTGAAGCCAAACCGCTGAAAGTAGGATGGTGGTACTTCTTGTACTTCTCGAGCCTGAGCTGCTCCTTCTCAAAAGTTGTTGCCCTAACCTCGGGCTGAACTGGGACAACTAGCTGCGCTGGTATGACCTCTAGGATCTGGTCAACCTGGACCAGTTGCTCTGTGGTGTAGGTAGCGGGAGTTTGTGCTCCTTCCCGGCCTGAGATTTGGCAGGAGCAAGTGGAATCAACCACGCTTGAGCCAAATTGCTGAACATGCTCAGAAACTGGGCGAGATTTGCTGAAGTGCAGGGGTAGTAATAGGCGTCTCAGGTGCTTGCTCTCCAACTAGAGCTACTGGTGGCTCCTCTATTGCAGCTCAGGCATGTTCTCTAGCCGCACCATGTGCCGTCCTCGACCTCTATCCCGGTGCAGCCCCTCGCGGCTCTAGTAGGGGCGTGGGTACGTGATTATCATATCTAGTTGTGTGTGTCCTCACCATCTATGCAATAATAGAAATACAGATATTTAGAATTTCGAAGTCAACAAATTCGCACGATAAGGAATCAAAGAAGTGAAACTTTTCCTAATAGTTCCATAGCCTCCTGAAGATAAGTACAAACATCTCCGTACCGAACTGCGAGACTCTACTAAACTTGTTTGTTACTCATAACACCTATGAACCTAGAGCTCTGATACCAACTTATCACGACCCTAAATTTACCTCCGTAGGATATCGTGACGGAACCTAGTCTCTAAGACTAGGTAAGCCTAACAAGCACGCAGAATAACTAAAGTTATAATTTAAACTCTCAAAACTTCAACAACAATATAAAATAAAATATGCAACTCAATATATACAACTCCAAAAACCCAGCAAAATATAAGTGACAAACTCTATGAAGTGATACTCAATATCTCAACAAAATAGTTTTCTAAATAAGGACAAAGAAATAAAACAATCTAGGTGGAGGGGGACTCTGATGCCTGTGGACACTAGCAGGTATACCTTCAGGTCCCTACACACGGACTCTACTCACTGACGCCCGAACTGGTAGGACGTACCTGGATTTGCACAAGAAACTATGGAGAAACGTAGCATGAGTACACCACAACGGTACCCAGTAAGGTCCAAGCCTAACCTCAGTAAAGTAGTGACAAGATTAGGTCAAGGCCTACTGGAACAAATAAAAGACTAAACAAATATAACGCAGTGTAAAAAACAACAAATAACATATCAAGGTTTGCTACACATAACTAAAGCAATTAGTGCAACACAGAGAAACAACTAATAATATCCTAAGGAAACAACAACCAAAGACAAGTGCAAAAACAGAGAAACGCCAACAAGAGTCACTATCAAGGTACCGCCTCGTAGTCTCAAATCACAAGAATAAATCACAATCTTTTCTTATATCCACGGGAGCCTTTACATTTAGTTTTGAAAATCATTTCCCCGAAATAGCATCCCGCACTTTAGCCCAACCTTATCACACCGCATGACTTCTAGTAGTTCCCCTACTAGCCACACATACCAAGCCCACATTATCTCACCGCAAGCATTTCAACTCCAAAACCTTATACCATCGCATGCTTACCAATATCACAATGTATCATAAATCGCACCTCAAGTGACCAATAATACAACTTATCAGAGAAACCAAACAATAATAGTTTCACAGTAAGAGCCTATGGATCAACCACAATGTACACGAGAGTCTCAACAATAACAACCGGAATAAACATCTCAACAAAATGGTATCTTACAACTTAATACTTTGACTCAATGTGAATCACAACCTTTATATCTCTGTACCAATTTCAACAACAAGATATATCACGATTTAACAACTTCAAGTAAAGAGTTCAAAAATTAAATAATGAATACGGAATAAGGAAACAATAACTTCAATTAGACATGAAGGGCAATTAGCATGTAAGAGAATAAGACAAGCAGACATGTGAAAATAGACTAGAATTGATGACTATAACATGTTAAGGCAACTCAATTACAGCATAAAAGGAATCTACATAGCTAAAACCAGTAATTTCCATATTTCGCCTGTGTACACACTCATCACCTTGCGTACACGGCTTAAACATATCACAATTATCATAACCACACAAATCCGAAGGGGCAATTCCCCCACACAAGGTTAGGTAAGTCACTTACCTCAAATCACACAAAATCAACCCATTAGTAGGCCTTTCCCTCGATTATCCAACACCGAGCAGTTCGAATCTAGCCAAAACTACTTCATACCATAAATATAAACTATAGGAAACTAATTCGAACAATAAAATTATGATATTTGCGAAGAAATAAAAACTCAACCGGGGCCCACATCTTGAAACCTGACAAAAATTACAAAAATTTGATAACTCATTCGATAACGAGTCCAACCAAACAAGAATTACTCAAATCCGACCTCAAATCGCCTTTCAAAGCTCAAAAATTTAGTCTAGGAAGTTTCTACCATTTCCCCCCAAATTTTCAACTCAAATCCCTAATTAGATGATAAAAACAACAATAGATTCATGTAATTTAACCAAAATCGAGTTAGGAATTCTTACCCCAATAATCTATGTGAAAATCTCCCGAAATTTTTGCCTCACACCAAGCTCTCTAGTGCCAAATTGTGAAATATGAGTAGAACCCACGATTTTGAAAGTTAAGTCTTCTTCCTAGTGATTAACACATCGCGATCGCAGATATCCCTTCGCGATCTGATGGTAGGCTATAATCTTGTATTTTAGTCTCTTGTTACACTCGAATTTACTGCACTTTAATAGAGGTTGTGCTTTAATCGATAGTGTTATGATCTAATTGTGTATTTTATGCCTTGTGGGAGGATTCCAAGCTATGAAGATATTACAAAATAAATTTGAGTGATTTGGAGATTTGAAGTCTGAGTAAAAGCACAAGAAAGTAAGCAGGGATCGTGTTTGGGGATCAAGAACCACGTTGGGATAGCTCTGTACTCAGAGAAAGTCCCACAGCCGCGGCACGTGAGGCAACGCGTGGCGCCGTGGATCCCCAAAATCCTGTTGCATGTCGAATTTCAAGCTCTCTGGAAATCCCCACTAATTCCCCGCTTGGCGAGTCACCCCATGCAGCGCGCCTCTGAAATTTTTACAGAGTAATTTCCAAATTCATGTAGGAAGAGGTGTTTTTGTCCAGACCCAACCCTACTTCGTATAAATACATGGAAAAGCAGTAGTTTTGGGACTTATGATACATCATAGACCTAAGTAAGCTGAGGAGGAGGTGGAGAAGCAAAAGCTCAAGGATTGCATCATTCAATCCTCACTCAAGACAAGGGTTTGGATTGTTTTATGTCTTCCTTTAACTTAAACGTTGTTACGTCATATCCAAGGAGTAGTTCTCTTTAGGGTTTGATGGATTTGGTTGTCTTGATACTTGTTTGTGAATAATTAACTCTAGTTTTTTCCCAAATATTTATCTTGCACCTATCCTATCAACCCATTTTCTCCTAATTGATATCTTTCTTTGCTAATTACGTTCATCGATTGTCATTAGCCAATAGTTTAGACTCTTAGTTAATTTTAGTTTAAATCACATAATCTCAATTGATAATCATATTGGATATCAATTTAGCTAAAAACTACGATAATAACTGTTTAAATCCAATTTCCGTGGATACGATATTTTAACTTACTATATTCGACTAGCGAGCATATTTTAGTGTGTGTTCGAGATCGTCAATTTTGGCCACGTTGCCGGGGATTGGAAATCAATAGTGTTTGAAATAGTTTGTAGTGCTAATTTATGAATTTTTTCTTTCCATTTTTGTTTTATTTTTCTCTTTTTACATTTGAGTTTTCTTTGACTGTGTGCAGGATACAGGTTAGATTTATGCACGACCCGATCATCTTGGAAGGAATTGCTACCATACTAACCACAAATCGAGAAACATCTATGACAGTTGGAGGAAGGAAAGAAATCTTCCCGAGAATACAGAGATGGTTGGGAAATCCTCAACCAAAGAAATGAAGAGGGGAGATGATGATAATGTTGATTTGAATGCGAGAGAGGTAGCACAACTTAGACAGAAATCTTCAAGAGATGCTAAATAAGAAGCTCACAGAGATACACAAATTGCTTATAAGGAGGATAGAGCTCGAAGAATAGCTCAGAATCAACCTTTGGTTCCAGACCATTTCGGAAACATAGCTCCAGGACAAGGGAGGCCACTAAGTGATTATGCTAGACCGGTCTACAACCAAGGCTTTTCCAATGTGAGACCACTTCCAGTTGAGCCAACAATTTTTGAATTGAAGCAAGGGATGCTCCAAACCCTCCAAAACAATTGTGTTTTCATAGGAAAGATGAACGAAGATCCAAACAATCATCTGATGGACTTCGAGGAGATCATGAGCACCATTCAATATAATGGTGTGACGCAAGATGCATTTTATCTAAGGGCATTCCCCTTCACTGTCAAAGATGATGCAAAACACTGGCTAAGAAGCTTGCCCTAGGGAACAATTAGAACATGGGAGGTGATGACCATAAAATTTCTTGCTAAATATTTCTCCTCAACTAAAATGGGCAAATTTAGAAGGGAAATCCAAAACTTCTGTCAGAATGAGACTGAAACAGTGTTTGAAGCTTGGGAGAGGTTCAAAGAAATAGTACATAAGTGTCAGCATAGTGGAATAGAACTCTGGATGCAACTCCAGGAGTTTTGGGATGGATTGACACTAACTTCATGCAGAACATTGAGCAATGCAGCTGCAGGTCCATTGATGAAGAAGACTCTAGAGGAGATAGTTACTATTCTGGATGAGTTGTCTGAAGATGCAAATCAGTGTCCCTCAGAGATTGCTGAAAGAAGAAGATCAACTGGTGTTCACCAGGTTGATGCTAACACATCTGCGCAGGTACGGGTTGATGCCATGGCAAAGGAAATAAAGAAACTAACCTTAGCTTCAACACATATTGAGCCTCATGCAGTATGTGACATATGTGAAAGAGGACACCCTACTCATGAGTGTGGGTAGTTACAACTTCAATGCAATGGGTCAGAAGCACCCCAATTTTTCATGGAGTTCACCTGGGAGTACATCAAATGAATGGAAACAAAATAACTCGAGATTTGAAGGAGCTCCTAGTTTTGAGAATCAGTCAAGGCTGCAATTTCTGCCTCAATAGCCAATTCAGTATGGGTTAGAAGATCTTGTATACGGTAAAACAGGGAAAGTCTGATTTTAATGCTTCTACAGTGTTCTGGGCCTCGACCTCGAATGTATCGTGGCGGAATCCGAAGCTCAACTCCGAGGAACATCCCTCAAAGAGGTATACCGAGGGTTCTCAACCCCGAAGCAGTGTGGATCGAAGACCACCATGTAATGGAGGGAAAACCCCAAAAGGCACAGGGTTAAAGCTGACCAAGTACGCAAAATAGTACAGGCCCGTACCGTGGCATTAAATGGCTGTAGCAGCCATCTCTCTTTTTTAATAAGGCGAAATGGCTTCCTGGCCACTTAAACTTGCATCACTTTCTAAAGCCGATATATGAACTTTTAGGTTTCCCATTTGAACACCTTTACTTGAGAAAATGTCTACTAATAAATAACTTTGACCGTTGACTATGCTTACGTGGAAATATTATAGCTGATGTGGTCAATTGCGTCTTAAGCACAGATATGAAGCGCGTGAATACGATACGATTTAATAGAAAATTAAAAAAAATCCACTTCTATTGGGGAACAAAAAAAGAAAACTTTCTCTTAATTGGCGCCACCCCCTAATCCTCCTCCCCCTCCATTTCTCTTCTTCTTCATTTTCCCTCTCTTCCTCCTTTATTCCAAATTAAGTTCATAAAAAAAATTGATAAATTACACTCCAAAGCTTTATATTAAATCGACATATTTGTTTATTTTTCAATTTTTTCACTATCAATCACACTCCAAAGCTTCGTATTAGAGAAAACTCTACCCCCATTATCAAAAAAATAAACCCATTGGATCAAGGAAGTTGGAGAAATCAGGTCTGATTTTGTAGTATGAATGGGTCAAAAGAAGAAAAGCAATTAGTGTTCATTGCTTTCTGTTTTGCTGAGATTATTTTCTGATTTGTTGGGAAAAATTGGGTCTGATTTCGATCATAGTCATTGCTTTCTGATTTTCTGAAATTATTTGCTGATTTGTTGGGAAAAGTTGGGTCTGATTTCAATCATGGTAAAAGTTGTTCACTGCTTCATGATTTTTCTTGTTGATCTTTGGAGGTGATGATTTTTTTCTTTTAGTTTTGGTGATATTTTCCTTGTAATTTTTTGTGGTAAAAGGTTTTGCAGATGGTTCATATTTTTTTTGGTGAGAAGATGATAAACATTAAAAGTGAAAGGAATTGGGTGGGATAGAAAAAAGACAATCGCCGGAACCGCTGCCGATGATAAAATCTAAAGTTTTTCAAATTGATTCCCGGTACGGTAAGGTTTTTTCCGGCGGTTTCTGAGGGAGTGGAAGGGATATGTGTAGAAAAAATTAGTTTGATAAAAGAAAAGAAGAAAAATTGGGACCTTGAACATCCAGGTGTCAACAAAATGTGAATGAATGGATGATGTGGCTACAAAATATTAAATTTAATCTATGTCAACATCAATTGAATAACACGCAGCATCACAAGTGTTTATTAGTAGCTATTTTCTCAAGTAAAGGTGTTCAAATGAGAAACCCAAAAGTTCATATATCGGCTTTACAAAGTGATGCAAGTTTAAGTGGCCATGAAGCCATTTCGCCTTTTAATAATTTCACATGTACTATTTTGGGATTCCCCATCATATATAAAGGGTACCCTAATCACTTTGTAAGACACACGATATTCAATACAAGAACAAGAACATCTTCTGCTCTCTAACTAAAATATTCTCTACAATTGTTCCATTGATTTATTGCCTTTCATTTATTGTGTTTATTAGTTGTTCTTCATTTATTAATCGTTATTAATGAAAAATAGGCCATTTACGAGGCCTTCAATACTGTAATATCCTTCTCGACATCCCCTTGTCAAAACTCCCAAGCTCGACCTCGAGGCCCATTCCGACCGACCTCGAGGCCGCATCTCTCCGCTGCTCGGTTTGCATAATCTCGTTATCCTTTGCTCTTATTTCGTTTTCTCACTTCTCACTTAACATATATTGCCTAAACAACTGGTATTAAAATAGATCACGTATTTTTAGAACCACAAAATCAAATATAATTGTAATTACCATTTTCAAGGTAAACAGTTTGGCGCCCACCGTGGGGCTAAAAATAATAGTGATTGTTTTAGTGCTGGTTTTCTAAAAACACAAGTTATTCATTACACTTTTTCTTGTCCAAGATTCTTCAATCTCAGGTCAGAAAATGTCCAACTCTGTAGACGCACGTGGAAACAACGACACTAAGGATCGCAGAGAGAATGGCACAGCTACTGCAAGTGCCGGTGTACTACCAGAAAACCCTAGAGGGGCACCAGTGCAAACCCCCATCGATGAAGGCTCACGCAACCCTCAACATATCAATATGAGCTCTCATTCGGATGGAGGTGTACGCAGGGAAGACCGCCATGAAGCATGGAGAACTCCCGCTAAAAAAGAAGCGGCCCGGTTGATCGACAAAAGGCATCTTCAAGAATGTCTCGGTGATCGAACCAAGAATCATTTTCGAGAGAGATAATCGAATAGGAAGAATGGAACAGAAGAACCCCAGCACGCCATTCATATGATTATCGGAGAAACTGATATCCCACAAGAACCCATGCTCAAACGGGCCAAGATGCCCATCACCACAAAAGGATAAACTGAAGCCTTGTACCAACCGCATAATGATGCATTGGTAATTTCTCTTCTTTTAAATAACATTCGAATTAAGCGTGTGTTCGTGAATACAGGTAGCTCGGCCAATATAATCAGATTCAGGGTAGTGGAGCCGCTCAAGCTACTCGACCAAATTGTACCCGATTCTCGAGCCCTCAGTGGGTTTAACATGTCAAGAGAAACGACAAAGGGAGAAATCACCCTCCCAGTCAATGTGCCCGGTACGATTTAAACTAAGTTTCATGTCATCGAAGGTAACCCGAGATACAACGCCCTGCTCGGAATGCCATGGATACACAACATCAGGGCGGTACCGTCGACTCTCCATCAGATGTTGAAATTCCCAACTGAAGATGGAGTAAAAATGGTGTGTGGTGAGCAACACGCGGCCAAGGAAATGTTAGCAGTACATGACATGGCACTGACGCCCATATACTCCACCTCGGAGGGGTCAGAAGACAAACAAATTCCCAAGGATGAAGAAGAAGACTTCCTCACCCCTCTAGCCTTCGTTGCCCCTGAAGAGTCGGACGCAACCAAATCAATGGTCGAGGATCTGGAGCAAGCTGTTTTCATGAGCGTCGACCCAAGTTCAAACCGGTGAAGCAAAAAAGGAGGCCTCAGTCCGAGGTAAAACATGCATTCATCAAAGATGAGATAACAAAACTCCTCAAATAGGGTCCATCAGGGAAGTAAAATATCCCGAATGGTTGGCCAATTTAGTTGTGGTTCCCAAAAAAAGGAACATGTTAAAAATGTGCGTAGATTATAAGGACTTAAATAAAGCGTGCCCTAAATATTCATTTCCGTTGCCCAACATCGATCGATTGATTGATGCCACGGCTGGCCACGAGATCCTCACCTTTCTCGACGCCTACTCCGGGTATAATCAAATTCAAATGAACACCGAGGATAGGGAAAAAACTTCGTCCATCACGAAGTATGTCACATACTGCTACAATGTAATGCCCTTCGGGCTAAAAAATGCAGGGGCCACGTACCAACGCCTAGTTAATAAGATGTTCGAACATCAAATAGGAAAATCCATGGAGGTTTACACTGATGACATGCTAGTTAAGTCCCTGCACGCAGAGGACCATTTGACTCATTTGTAGGAAACTTTCGACATCCTTAGAAGCTACAACATGAAGCTCAACCCCGAGAAATGCGCCTTCGATGTAGGTTCGGGCAAATTTTTAGGCTTCATGGTATCAAACCGGGGGATTGAGACAAAATCAAGGCCATCGAAAAATAACACTGGTAAACCATGTGAAGGCCGTACAGCGGCTAACCAGGCGGATAGCGGCGTTAGGACGATTCATCTCAAGATCATCAGATCGGAGTCATCACTTTTTCTCCTTACTCAAAGAAAAACAAATTTGAGTGGACCTCGGAGTGCCAGCACGCCCTAGAGGAGTTAAAGCGGTATCTCTCGAGCTCGCCTTTGCTCCACACCCTGAAAGAAGACGAGACGCTATATTTGTACTTTGCAGTGTCTGAGGCAGCGGTAAGTGGCATGTTGGTTTGAGATGGGCAAGGTACGCAATTCCCCGTCTACTATGTGAGTCGAACCTGGGAGATGCTAAAACCAGGTATCCACACTTAGAAAAATTAGCTCTTGCATTAATAAGTGCATCTCGAAAATTCAAGCCTTATTTTCAATGTCACCATATATGTGTTTTAACGACATACCCCCTTCAAAATATATTGCATAAACTCGAATTATCAGGCCGACTGGCCAAATGTGCCATCGAACTAGGGGGATATGATATCGAATATTAGCCCCGAACGGCTATTAAGTCCCAAATTTTTGCAGACTTCATGGCCGGCTTTGCGCCTGCCCTTGTGCCCGAGGTAGAACAAGAACTTCTACTAAAGGCGGGAACATCATCGGGGTATGGACCTTATTCACCAACGATGCCTCGAACATGAAAGGGTCCGGACTCGACATAGTCCTGAAGCCACCTACGGGTAGCATTATTAGACAATCTATAAAAACTGCAGAACCGACTAATAATGAAGTGGAGTATGAGGCTATGATTGCGGGTCTCGAATTGGCCAAAGGCCTACGGGAGGAAGTTATCAAAGCAAAGTGTGATTCCTTTCTGGTAGTAAACCAGGCAAATGGAAGCTTCGTGGTTTGAGAGGACAGGATGCAACGGTACCTAGACAAATTTCAAGTCACTTTGCATCGCTTCAAAGAATGGACTCTGGTCCACATACCTCGAGAGCAAAACAGCGAGGCAGATGCACTTGCGAACCTGGGATCATCCGTCGGGGAAGACGGCATACTCCCCGGTGCTTTTGTTCAGCTATCAGTCATTAAAGAAGGCCACACCAAAATCAACTCCACCATCCTGGCATGGGATTGGAGAAATAAGTACATAGATTATTTGGGAAGTGGGAAACTGCCCATAGACCCAAAAGAATCAAGGGCCCTTCAGACTAAAGCGACCCGATTTCCATTCGACGAGAATGGAACTTTATATAGAAGAACCTTCGATGTACCCCTAGCAATATGCTTGGGGACAGGAGACACCGATTACGTACTCCAAGTAATCCACAAGGGTACCTGCGAAAATCACTCTGGTGCCGATTCTTTAATTCGGAAGATGATCAGAGCAGGTTACTATTGGGACAACATGGAGAGGGACACCAAAGAATTCGTCCGAAAATGCGATAAGTGTCAAAGATATTCACCAATGATCAACCAACCCGGCGAACATCTACATTCAGTCTTATCCCCATGGCCATTCATAAAATGGGGAATGGACATTGCCGGTCCCCTACCAACGGCGCCAGGTAAGGCTAGAATTATTCTATTTATGACTGACTACTTCTCGAAATGGGTGGAAGCACATGCCTATGAGAAGATAAGAGAAAGAGAAGTCATCAACTTCATCTGGGATCATATCATGTGCCGATTAGGGGTCCCCTATGAGATAATGTACGACAACGGAAAGCAGTTCATCGGAGGCAAAGTAACAAAGTTTCTCGAGGATCACAAAATCAAAAGAATCCTATCAACGTCCTACCACCCATGTGCAAATGGTCAGGCCGAGTCCACAAACAAAACCATCATTCAGAACTTCAAAAAGAAGTTAGAAAATGTGAAAGATAAATGGAGGGAAATTCTACCCGAGGTGCTATGGGCAACCTCTAAATCGAGCACAGGAGAGACACCGTTATCTTTGGTTTACGGGTCTGAGGCTTTGATTCTGGTTGAGATTGGAGAGCCAAGCGCCGAATTCTGACATACCACCGAAGACTCAATCTACGGGGCCATGACTACGGCCCTAGAACTATTAGACAAGAGACGAGAAACTTTGCTGGTCCGAATGGCCGCCCAAAAATAAAGGATCGAAAGATACTATAACAGGAGAACAAAACTCTGACATTTCGGACTTGGGGACTTAGTCCTAAGAAAAGTCACCCTAAGCACTCGAAACCCTAACGAAGGAAAGCTAGTCCCAAATTGGGAAGGACCGTACCGCGTCCTCGGAGTAATTGACAAAGGGTCCTACAAACTCGGTACCATGGAAGGCAAGCAACTTCCAAACAATTGGAGCGTATCAATGCTCATGCGCTATTATTGCTAAGGTATAGCCTTCTCCCTTTTCATGTTGTGCCTCATAATGATTTTCACAGGTGACGGATGGAAGACACCACAACACCCTCCAGCTCAAAGACCTTAGGTTTCAAAGCATGCGTTGCGCTCTTTTTCCCTCATGTTGGATTTTATCCCAAATGGGTTTTACCGACAAGGTTTTTAACGAGGCAACACTTATATGCTGCCTAAGGAGAACTCAAAAAGTATCCAAGGCTTTCTCTTCAGTCAACCTCAAATACTGAGGGGCATCCCCCTGGGAGATCACCTCTTCGGAGAAACCAAAATGAGCCAAAAAGGGTCTCGACAGGAGAACAATGTACAGGACCAAACGGTCGAATGAACCGTGTCCACATAGAATAATCAAACCCTCGATGGTGAAAAATGTGTACTTGTACCAAGTAATCAGAAAGATCTTTTATCATCAAAACACTTCGCACGTCAAAGAAATTTGCCATTTTAACAAGAAACGGCCCCAGGGCCAAAAATTTACCGACCACTCGGGGACTGCCATCGATAGTCACCCCATCGAGTCACCAAAAACTCAAAGCCATAAAACCTCAGGGCCGGCAACTTCAACAACATAAGCCCTCCATGAGGCAATATCAACAACATAAGCCCTTCATGAGGCGATATCAACAATATAAGCCCTCCATGAGGCAATATCAACTCTAACTCGAAGACTGTCCTCGACTGTCGGCTCATCAAGATATCTAAATCGAAGCCATAAGACCTCAGGGCTGGGAACTTCGAGCTCATAAGCCCTCCATGAGGAAATATCAACCCCGACTAGGGGATTGTCCTCGACAGTTACCCCATCGAGTCATCAAAAACTCGAAGCCATAAGACCTTAGGGCCGGAAACCTCGAGCTCATAAGCCCTCCAAGAGGCAATATTAAATATTTAAGACCTCAAGCAAGGCATGAACAAATTTTTAAGACCTGAAAAAGGCATAATCCCGATATCAAAGTCAAGGCTATATATCGAACTTGTAAGACCCTTAAAAAGGCATACCCTCCATATAGATGCTGAGGCTATCTCACTCGGTGACTAAATGATACGACCAAATACGATGACCACCGTCATAAGGCTCCGACCAAACTAACATGATTCAGAGACCTCCGACTGTCGCCATAAAATCACAAGCCTCCAATTACTTCGAAAAAACTTCGAAAAGAACCGGTTAAAGGACGTAGCGACCTAAAGCATAAGAGCACAAGTAGCCAGCTACACTAAAGGTCGTACCGACCTAATGCATAAGAGCCCAAGTCTCCAGCTACACTGAAGGTCGTACCGACCTAACGCGTAAGAGCCCAAGTCGCCAGCTACAGGTCGTACCGACCCAAAGAGCCTCAGGGCCGATTTAAAAACCAAAGGGCCGATGAGCTCGAGTCAAAACCCGACTAGGAGGCTGATCCCTAAACGGTTAACTAAAGCGCCTCAGGGACAAATACGTAAGAGCCCAAGTCGCCAACTACATCGAAGGTCGTACCGACCTAACGCGTAAGAGCCCAAGTCACTAGCTACAGGTTGTACCGACCCAAAGAGCCTCAGGGCCGATTTAAAAACCTAAGGGCCGATGAGTTCGAGTCTAAACCCGACTCGGAGACTGATCCCTAAAAGGTTAACTAAAGTGCCTCAGGGAAAAATGTGTAAGAGCCCAAGTCACCAGCTACACCGAAGGTTGTATCGACCTAACGCATAAGAGACCAAGTCACCAGCTACAGGTAGCATCGACCCAAATAACCTCAGGGCCAATTAAAAAACCTAAGGACATATGAGCTCGAGTCGAAACCCGACTCGGAGACTGAGCCCTAAACGGTTAACTAAAGCGCCTCAGGGCAAAATGCGTAAGAACCCAAGTTGCCAGCTACACCGAAGGTCATACCGACCTAACGCGTTAGAGCCCAAGTCGCCAGCTACAGGTCGTACCGACCCAAAGAGCCTCAGGGATGATTTAAAAACCTAAGGACCGATGAGCTCGAGTCTAAACTCGACTCGGAGACTGAGCCCTAAACGATTAACTAAAGCGCCTCAGGGCAAAATGCGTATGAGCCCAAGTCGCCAGCTACACCGAAGGTCGTACCGACCTAACGCGTAAGAGCCCAAGTCGCCAGCTACACGTCGTACCGACCCAAAGAGCCTCAGGGCCAATTTAAAAACCTAAGGGCAAATGAGCTCGAGTCGAAACCCAACTCAGAGACTGAGCCCTAAACAGTTAACTAAAGCGCCTTAGGGCAAAATGCGTAAGAACCCAAGTCGCCAGCTACACCGAAGGTCGTACCGACCTAATGCGTAAGAGCCCAAGTCACCAGCTATAGGTCATACCGACCCAAAGATCCTCAAGGCCGATTTAAAACCCTAAGGGCCGATGAGCTCGATTTGAAACTTGACTCGGAGATCGAGCCCTAAACAGTTAACTAAATCGCCTCAGGGAAAAATGTATAAGAGCCCAAGTTGCCAGCTACGCTAAAGGTCGTACGGACTTAACACATAAGAGACCAAGTCTCTAGATACAGGTCATACAGACTCAAAGAGCCTCAGGGCCGATATACATAACCTAAGGGTTGATGAGCTCAAGTCAAAATCCGACTCGAAGACTGAGCCCTAAACGGTTAACTAAAAAAGCGCCCAAGGGCCAATACATAAGAGCCCAAGTCGCCAGCCATATCAAAGGCCGTACCGACCCAACGTGTAAGAGCCTACGGACCAGCCTAAAAGCCTTAAGGACAATTTACAACCCCAAGGGTTTCATTTCTAAGTCCCATTTATCGGACTAATCGTCAACGGATATCAGAGTCTATTATAAGAAACCAGAAAAGAAACAAGGAATAACAAAGTACCTTTTATATATGATAGAGGTTCGCAAAGAATATTTACAAATCTCAGAATTGGAGCCCTTGCACAGGGAAAAAGAATAAATAAAAACCTAATCTATAGCTAGGGTGAGCCTTCAACAGCTCCCTCAGAGGTTATGCTTTTAGCAGCTCGGCCCTCGGCCCCCAGGTCTTCCACGGCCTCTTCCCCCTTGGGGACTTTGCCCTCATCGTCATCATCTTTCGAGCCACTGCTCGAGTCATCTTCGGAAGCAAGCAGTGCCTCCGATTCCTTTTCTAGGGTCTTCACCCTCTTGATCTCAGCAGGAAAATCTAGGCCCCCCGCACGAATATCCTCGAGAGCCTGCCTCCGAGACTTTAATCGGGCGTGCTCCAGGACTCGGGCAAGTTTAAACTCGGCCTCCTCAGTTGCTTTCCTGGCCTGGGCGTTTGCAGCAACAACATCGACTTTATATGAGGCTATGAGCGGATCAGCTTCAGCCTTAATTGAAGATAACATAGCGATAGATTCAGCATAGAGGTCCTTATATTTGCTGCTTTCAGCCCTTGCATCCCGGAGGCAATGCTCAATTGAGGATAACTTACCTTGGAGGACATCTCTCTCAGAGGTTATCTCGTTTACACACTACTTAAATCCAAGGATCTCAGCATCCCTAGCTCTGAATCCTTCCCACATCAGGCATCTTTCTCCTTAAGCTGCGAGGATCAGCCCAATAAGGGTTAAGTACTGATATCAAGGACAAAAATGAAACATACGAAGGCTATGTTACCTGCTCATCAAGATCGCTCCGTTTCCGAGATACCATTTCTAACTCGGAGGTCCAGCATTTCTTCCTCCTTTTGGGAAAGAAGAGCCCTAAGCTCATCCGACTTCGATGAAAATCTCCTACATTCCCCCTCGTAATGGGTCAGCTCTGACTAAAACTTGGTTGTGGTCCGATTGTAAAGAACTTTTTCCTGAATGAAGTAGAGTCAAAGAAATGATAATAAAAGCTCAAAACAATCGACGAAGAAATTACCGGTTTGCAAAGCCTTTCAGCTTCCTCGAAAATAAGCAAGGCATTAAGTTCGGGATTCTTCTTGGCCATAGCGAAGAGCCCCTCAACTACGTCCTTCTCTCCGAGGGGTGCCCCATCATTGAAAGATTCTATATTTGGGGCATCCCGTATCTGTATCAGGGAAAATGTTGAAACCGGCAGAGAGTCACCTACATCACTAACCCCGGCTATGTCAGTCGAGGCCTTCGGATCGCAGCTAGGCTCCCGTAACTCATCTACCAAGTGCCCTTCATCCCGGAGAATATTTTGGCTAACGATTGGGTCAGGGACATTATCCGATCTACCCTTGAAAACCTATCCGGTCCCAGGTAATATGGCATCGTCAACTTTGAATCTAGAATCCCTTGGCTCAACAGTCAACGAATCGGAAAAGGCAGAGCAGTTATGCTTCCACTTTCCTAGATCGATATCAGGAAATCTTTTTTCTCGTCTAAGGCCGCGGAGTCGGCCTTAGACCTTTGCACTATAGCCCTCTTTGGATCCAAAGGCTCAGTCGATGATTCCCTCTTTCTGTTCTTCCCCTCATTTGGTTTTGGGATATCTGTCCCCAGGTTATGCTTCTCTCATCAAAGAGGCCTCCCCTAAGCCTACATAAACACAGATCATGAGAAGTCAGAACATACTCAGGGGGTGTCTCTTTTAAATAAAACTCAGGTATTTCAAAAGGAAAGGCCCCACCATTATTTTTAGCTTCCCATTGACCCCTGGCCAGGTCGCGCCACACATGCTCGGCATACGGGCAGGTAGAATCGAGCTGGCGAACCCAGATCGAGATATCCTTGACCACATTAGGATACCACGCAACAGTTGCATCGTCAAAGGGAATTAGTTCAAGGGAGAATTGGCAGAAAGGAAAATTAAAGAATATAACTTACGATTCGTATTCCATTCCTCGGGGAACAACATTTTTTCAAATGGAATCAAATCCGAGGTCCTAAATCGAACAAAGCGGCTCATCCACCCCTGTCCCCGCCTTCATCGGTGCAAGAAAAGAAAACCCTTGAGGCACGACGCTGAAGTTTCATCAGACCACCTCGATAAAGTCAGGGACTATGCATTCTGATCAGGTAGTTAAGGGTGAAATGCATCCCCTCGACCATATTTGCGAAATGCCTAATCATGTAAACAGTGCGCCAAAATTATGGGTGAATCTAGCCGAGCGTCACTTGATATCGCTTGCAGTAATCGAGAATGATGAGGTCTATTGACGGTGAAGACGGCCCTACCGGGCCTAGGGTAAATGGATAGGTGTATACACTGAGGAAGCCGATTTTGTGGGTTGTTATTTCTTCCTTCCGAGAGGGAATCTCCACTTGCACCGCATCTCCCCTGCCGCAGTTGGCCTTCACTTTCTTGCTGTTTGTTATTAGGTTAACATATCGGGATATGGGTTCACACCTCCCCAGCTTCGAGGAAGGTTTATCGACCTTAAAATCAGAGGTCGTTTCGCAGGGTCCGGGGATGCACTCTTCGAGATTTGGGGGAACAATTGCCTTTCCCGTAGAGGAACGTGAATAAGAGAGGGCTTTATCATCTTGTGGAATAGTTTTGGAGGCCTTCGTCATTCCTGTTGAAAGATTTCGAAGAAAATGAGAGGGAGCTGATCAGAAAGGGGACACAAAAAAGAAGTAATGAGAGATGTTTTTAGAAAAGGATAGAATAAGTAATGAAAGAAGAGGGACAGGAGAAGCAGTATTTATATGGGTCAACCGTGCACATTGAGGAAAGCCAAAAGGTAGCCAAACGCCATAATAAATTCGAATCTTTTCGAAGACTGTGCGAATTTGGTTTTTAAGGCATCTCTCCGATCACGTCAGTCGCTTACGCGACATGGCTGACAGAATAATGAAAGCATTGAAAAGTTGGTAAACTCGAAAAAGTTTCTTGTCTTTTCATTCCAAGAAATGCGGGGACTATCTGTATACGGTAAAATCGGGGAAGTCCGATTTTAATGCTTCTACAGCATTCCGGGCCTCGACCTCGAATGTATCAGGGCAGAATCCGAAGCTCAACTCCGAGGATCATCCCTCGATGAGGTATATCGAGGGTACTCAACCACGAAGCAGTGTGTATTGAAGACCACCATAGAATGGCGGGAAAACCCCAAAAGGCACGTGGTTAAAGCTGACCAAGTATGCAAAATAGTACAGGCCCGTACCGTGGCATTAAATAGTTGTACCATCCATCTTTTTTTTTTAATAATTACACATGTACTATGTTGGGATTCCCCTTCATATATAAAGGGGACCCTTGTTACTTTGTAAGGCACATGATATTCAATACAAGAACAAGAACATCCTTTGCTCTCTAACTAAAACATTCTCTACAATTGTTTCATTGATTTATTGCCTTTCATTTATTGTGTTCATTAGTTGTTCTTCATTTATTACTCATTATTAATCACAAATAGGCCATTTACGAGGCCTTCAATATTGTTGTATCATTCTTGACAGCCCCTTGTCAAACTCCTAAGCTCGACCTCGAGGCCCATTCGGACGGACCTCGAGACCCCGCCTCTCCGCTGCTCGGTTTGCATAATCTCGTTACCCTTTGCTCTTATTTCGTTTCTCACTTCTCACTTAACATATACTGCCTAAACAACTAGTATTAAAATAGATCATGTATTTTTATAACTACAAAATCAAATATAATTGTAATTACCATTTTCAAGGTAAACAGATCTTATAAAGTCATTAATTGTCAAGACTGATGAGAGATTGGATGCTCATGGTGCAGCTATCAAGGAACTTGGGACATGTTGCGTAATTTGGAGAGATAAGTAAGACAAATTGCAACTATATTATCTGATAGAATCCCAGGCACTCTGCCAGCTGATACTGAAAAGAATCCCAAAGAAACAGTGAATGATGTGACCTCGAGAAGCGGACAAGTGTTGAAATATCCCACTCCAATTCACAAAGAAGCTGTGCCTGAAAAAGAAAGTAGGAATGAGCTATAAAATTGACGATCACAAAAGACTGAGAAGAAGAAAGGCAATAAGGGAGTAGAGAAAAAGGAGGAAACTTCAACAAGGGAGGAATCTGATGAAGCGAGCAAGCACATGTCGGTTCTACCTTTTCCCTAAAAGCTCTATAGGGAAAAGCTGGACAAGCACTTTGAGAAATTTTTAGATATGCTGAGACAGATTAATGTAAACCTGCCATTCACTGAAGTTCTCTCACAAATGCCAGCTTATGCAAGGTTCTTGAAAGAAATCTTTACGAAGAACAGAAAGATAGAAGATACAAAGGTGGTTAAGCTCACAGAACATTGAAGTGCAATCTTGCAAAACAAACTCCCACAAATGCGTGGAGATCGAGGGAGTTTTACAATACCTTGCTCTTTAGGCACTCTTAACTTTGATAAAATATTTATGTGATTCTTGTGCCTTAAGTAATCTAATGGCTTTTCATATTTACAGGAAGCTGGAGAATGAAATTGGAAATATAAGGTCAGCACCAATATTCTTGCAGCTGGGCGACCAAATAACGATAATATCCGAGGGGATAGTAGAATATGTCTTAGTGCGGGTTGATAAGTTCTTCTTTCTGGTGGATTCATAGTGTTAAATATGGAGGAGAATATGGAGATACCCCTAATCTTAGGAAGACCATTCTTAGCAACGGGTAGAGCAATATTAGATATACATGATAGAAATCTCATGTTGAGAGTGGGTGATGAGACCGTAACTTTCGAGATGAATGTAGAAACACGGGTGAAAAAGGAGAAGCCAGCTGCAAGTGTAGAGTTTAAAGTAAAGAGCGTGAAGGAGAACACCCCAATGATAGAAAAAGACAAGTGTTGTGTACCCCAAGAAGGCTGAGAAGAAGCTGTCGGCGTGGATGTGTGCACTAGTTCGGGCGCGTGGAATGGAGCGCGACTTTGATTCAGACCAAGACTAGTGATTCAGGAAAGTTTCCTCTACTTTATACTTTTAAATTGTGTGTCATGGGGACATGCCACAACTTAAATTATGGGGTGGCGGATATTTGTATGTTGTATGTATATGTGTTAGTTTTTGCTTTTTAGTAGTTAATTATTTTTTGAAAAAACCATAAAATTTTTAAAATTTCCAAATTTTCCTGACGATGGATATCATTCAGCGAATTTCTTGAGGGATTAAAGTCGAAAGAAAAAGAAAAAAATTATTTTCTTTTGTTAGGTAGAGTAATATTCCCCTTGGTTTTTCTTTGTGCCGCAGTTCTTTTCCAAGGGTTTCGTTTGAACAAGGTGTAGTTAGTTTTTATTTTTTTAGAACTAGAAAACCTTGTGTTATGAATTTAATTAGAAGCAATATCTCTTGAATTTATTACGTTTTGAAAATAGTGAGTGCTTTAGTTATGATGCTTGGGCTCAGTTTTTGACTCCTAAATAAGTGCCTTAAATTGTATGATCTTAACTTTGCTTAATTGCTTTGACTAGAGTATCTTGATAATCCAATTGTGAGTGAGTCATGTGCCATGTGTGTGTGCGGTTTTTTGTTATTCTGTGCATTGCATTTGATGTCTAGAACTTGCTCCGTGTGTTTGTAAAGCGAAATAGTAATTATATTCAGTCTTGGAAGTGATATAGGCATTTCTTTGTTGAGCTAGTTATATGTTTTACCCACCTAATTGTTATGTATCGTAGGTTAACCCCGTTGAGCCTGTAATCCTATTTCTTTGGCAATCACATTGCAAGCCTTATCAATTTGTTTGAATTAACCATCTATTTGGACCTTTTTCACCTCTTGTGTGTCACGACCCAAACCGATGGGCCGCGACGGACACCCGGTACCTTACTCAACCGAGTCCCAACATAATGTATCTTTTCGTATCATGCAAATGAGACGGTACCAACTTATACGTAAGACATACGGGCCTATAAGAAAAAAATAGCACTCGTACACTGAACATAGGTCGACAAAGCCGTACAATCTTTTATGTACGTGACATGTGTCTACAAGCCTCTAAGAATACATAATTTTCAAAAAGGTCGGGACAGAGTCCTGCCATACCAAACAATACATATCTAAATCATACTAACCAAACATGCAACTCTGGAGCAAATGGAGCGCACCAACACCTTCCGCTGAGCTGATAACTTACTTGGAGGATTCTCGACCTATCTATCAGGACCTACGGGCATGAAACGCATCGTCCCCAAGCAAAAGGGACGTCAGTACGAATAATGTACCGAGTATGTAAGGCACATAAATAAGTACATAACAGACATGGAAGAAATATAGAGTAAATGACTCAACCTGTAAGTCTGGATAACTTTGTAAATCATGAAATACTTATAGTGTCATGCATATGTGTATGAATGTCATGTCGTGCATAGGTACATGTTTCATAACATCATTAGGCCTCTGAGGGAATCCCATCATATCATCTCGGCCACGGTGGGCAAAATCATCAACGTATACCAGCTGATCAGGTGGTGGTGCGTATATAACACCGTAACCTTTTTCATATACCATATACATATATACGCGTATATAATGCCGTCTATTCATGGGTCAATGTACATGTATAAATGAATACAATGCATGAGAAGTATGTCAATAAAATCTCTCGGAACGTCTTAAGACCATTATACCTCTGATTAATATCATGAAATAAACTTTATCAACTTACGTATTTTTTAAGACCCCTGAACAGACGATAGAATAATAAGACATATGGGAATTCAAGAACATAGACATCTCTAATACTTCTATGAATATATTCATTTATCGAATTTATGCATTTGCTCGTTTTGTTCATGTCATATAGATCATGCCAAAAATAAAGAATGGATAGCCTTAACATACCTGAAGTAGGAAAAAATTCGTATGATATTTTTGAAAAAGGTGTCACGCACTCCTTTAGAACCGCAAAATTTTACATTGCTAAGGTGCTAATAATTCTCGTTGGATTTGATTTGGTCGCAAAAAATTTTTGTTGGAAGCTTTTTGGATTCAGTTTAGTATTCTTGAAAGGTTTTGAATTAGGAATAATGGTACATCATTTCTCACTTGAGTCTCTATGTCCAAATGAGACCAAACTTGTAATGTCATACGTAAGTGTCTTATGTACCTTACTTTAGATGTCCACCTAAGACATATGACTTGTCTTATGTACCTTACTTTAGAAATCTACCTAATCAACAATGACTAAGAGTCATTTGTTTGGTTAGTGTCTTGCTCCCACGTCGGGGTGGGGAGAAATTTTAATATTTATCCAACTTATTAGTTAATTAGGTAATGTTCCGTTACCCGGTAATTAACCCATTACCCGCATAATTAAGAATTGTCTCAAACTACTTAAAATACTACTCATTTTTAATATATTCTATACATCATACTATCACAGTCATATGGTACCTTGAATGTATTAGTCCATAAATATCGAGTATTATAGCTCGGACTGTATTTTATCCCAAATCGACTACCTTCAATGAAACTCATTTTTTTTAATTTGTGTACCCTTTATCCTTCATGGAACTTACTTATCTCTTGTTATAAATAACATAAATACATTAACCTCAAGATAATCTCATTCCCGAGTTCCCGTCTATAACGACCCGATCGGTCATTTTGAGCTCTAGCGCGTCGTTCAGCGGTTTGAGGCCGTGAGCAGCTTCGTTTCAGGTATTATGACTTGTAGGTGTGGTCGGAATTGAATTTCGGAAAGTTTAGAGTTGATTTGGAAAGAAAATTATCATTTCAGAAGCTTTAAGTTGGAAGAATCAACTAAGATTGGAATTTGAGTAAACGACTTTCGAATCAGGATTTGAAGGTTCCAGCAGGTTTGTATGATGATTTTGGACTTGGGCGTATGTCCGAATCGAGTTTTGGATAACCCGGGAGTGTTTCAGCGCATATTGTGGAAGTCAGCATTTTTGAAGAAATTTCCTAAGTTTGGCTTGAAGCGCATTTCAATGATGTTGATGTCCGTTTGGGATTCCGGGTTTGGGAATAGCTCTGTATGGTGATTCTGAAGTTGGGAGTACGATCGAAAGTGAATTTGGATGTCCGTAGGTCATTTTGAAGTCATTGCTAAAGATAGAAATTTCAAGGTTTTTGAGAAATCCGACCGGAAGTGAAAATTTTGATATCGAGGACGGAATGCGATTCTAGAAGTTGGAGCAGGTCCGTAATATCAAATATGACTTGTGTGCAAAATTTGGGGTCAATCGGACGTGATTTGATAGGTTTCGGCATCGAATGTGAAAGTTTGAAATTTCAAAGTTCATGAAGTTGAATTTTAGTGCGATTCATGATTTTGGCATTTTTTGATGTGATTTGAAGCCTGAGTCGTGTGATTGAACGGGGTCCCGAGGGCCTCGGGTGTGTTTCGGGGTGGTTTTGGGTTATTTCCAAGTGAATGGTTGCTGCTGTTTTTCTGGTGTCTTGGGGGTTCAGTGCGATCGCGGAGAAGGATTTGGGGGGAGAACGAAAAAGGCTTGCGCGATCGCAGAGAAGGGTTTGGAGGGAGCTGGAAAAAGTCCTGTGCGATCGCATGCATGCTTGTGCGATCGCGAAGAAGAAAATCTGGGCAACATACTTGGCCTGTGCGATCGCGGCTAATTGTGTGTGATCGCACAGAAGGTTTTCCTGGGCAGTGTTCAATTTATAACGGATTTTTTCCATTTCTCTCATATATCTCTCATTGTTGGGGCGATTTTGGAGGATTTCAGAGCGTGAATTTTATCAAGCATCAAGAGGTAAGTGATTCCTTCTCATTTCCAAGTTAATTCAAGGTTTATACATGGAATTAGATATGAAAATTTTGGGAAAATTGAAAATCTTAAAGAACCTAGAAAATGGTATTGGATTTTTAGCCACGAATTTGAGCATGGAATTTAGTGTAAATTGTATATTTGAACTAGTAAAGCTATGGGTAGGATTTATCTTTGAGAAAAATTCAGATTCCGGGCACGTGGGCCCGAGGACATTTTGGTCATTTCACTAAGCGGGATTGGGAAATTATATAATTTGGAATTGTTGCAAATATTAGAGTATATTTTCATTGGTTTGCCAGGATAGTTTTGGGGCGTTTTGCGTCCGTTGGAGTCGTCGGAAGGGCTTGAAAGCCGGTTATGGGATTTCGGAGCGAGGTAAGTCTCCTTTCTAACTTTGTGAGGGGAATTGTCCCCCTAGGTGAACTAATTAAGTATGTGTTACTATCTGCGGGGGGCTACGTACGCACGAGGTGACGGGAATCCGTGCGTTGCTACTATTATGCCATGTCCGGGTAGCCTAGGACCCACTAGCATGCCTTACCTGTTGTACCTATGATCTTGTCTGTAATATTAGACTGCTAATATAATTAAAATTGTAATTGAATGACTAAAGAAGATTAAAGTTTATTTTCATAAGCATCCAAAAAGAGAATTGATTTCCTTCGCGGGCAATTGTATTTCCGGATAAGCTTATGTTATTAAACATTATAAAAACTTGGCAAGCGAATTTCGAAAAAGGATTTAAATACTATTTTGAGGTTTTTAAAAGAGGAACCTGTCATTTACTTGGGTATTTGTTTTCCCGACATAGTCAGGGTGGACTGTTGATTGTGCGTGACTGCATGTTACCGCTTCGCAATTTACATTCCGCGAGCGGAGTGTTATTCCCCCCACTCTCATGGGAGCGGTCCGTACGCCACTGCGAGATTAAAAGAAATATTATGGTTCGGGCCGTTCGATCCTCGGCAGTGCACAAAGATGATTATTATGACGACTCAGGTCGGTTGTCCTTATCCCGTATGCGCATGCTAAATTGTTAAATATTTTTCATGGATTTTTAAAAGTGACAAGATATTTGGGGGAAAACAAAGAGGAAATTGTTTATTAAAAAAATATTTGGGGGAAAATAAGGAAGTGGTAACTGTTTGTTTATTTCCAGTATTTACTTGGATTTAAGTGCCTTATATATATTGCTGCTTTACTACCTTTACATGCCTATCATGTTCATCTCATGCTATTTAATTAATTGTTGGACCCTAGTGAGTGTCTAATTCGACCTCTCTTCACTACCTCTCTAAGGTTAGGAAGGCGACTTACTGAGTACACGTTGTTTTATACTCATGCTACATTTTCTGTGCATTTTTATTGCACAGGTATCTTCATAGTTACATGGCTTGTTGGAGACTTAGGCGAGCCGGACCATCCGGAGGCGATCCGCAGCTGATAGAGTCTCCCTCATATTGTATTTATTTTTATTTTAAATTTTCTTGTCCAATTTGTATTTCGGACAGGCTTTGTGATGATTGTATAAATGCTTACAAATCGCTCATGTACTTGTGACACCGGGTTCTGGGATGTGTTGGGATATAATTTCCAAAATGGAATAATCAAACTATTGTTTTACTCGACCGATTTTATTTTGTTCATATGTAATAAAGTGTAAGGAAATGCTTCTTCATAAATGATAAAATAAGAAATTGTTTCAATTATTAATGATTGGCAATCTTGACACTGATGTCCGACGCCATCACAACCATATGGAATTTGGGTCGTGGCAATATGGTATCAGAGCTCTAGGTTCCCGTAGGTCTCACGAGTCATGATCAAGTCTAATAGAGTCTTGCGGATCGGTACAGAGACGTCTATACTTATCTCCGATAGGCTACAAGGCTGTTAGGAGTACTTCCCTTCTTGATTCCTCACCGTGCGATTTGATTCCTTTGAGGCTTATGCCTATGTTTATTCCTACTCAATCTTACGCGTCGCGAAGCGCTTGCTATGAATAAGGAATTTGAGGGATTGAAATGGTGCTACAGATGAAATTCGAGATGTTTCCATGTATAATTGGTTGGGGATGTTGTTATGGCCCTCCAAAATAATAATATGTTGTTTCAGCTCAGTAACTGTGTTTCGGAGAGCCTTAAGACTATGCCCAGGTAGTGATGATGCTTGTGATTGGTTATCGCGCGATGTCGATGTGATGATAGAATGCTTGCCCGTATGTTGGGGGTGATGAATGGTTGAAGGGTGGTCTTCTCAGAGTTTGATTTCGAGATTTCGGTATTTTAAGTTCCGGCAGAGGAAAGGCATTTGGGTTATGAATGGTCCGGTTGGGGTTGATAAAGTAGTAAGACTTGGTGTCTTCAAGTGAGGTGGGATATGAACATGTGACGTGAAGTCGTCGTCATTGATCGAATGGAAATGCGTTAAGTTTTTCGGTGCTATGGTTTCTTCGGTTATGTGGGGTCAGAGTATTGAGAAAAAGTATTGAAGAATGCGGTTGGCAGAGACCGTGAGGTGCGGTGTTTCAGTACCAGATAAGTGTTGATAATGAAGGCAGCTAGAGAAAGATGATCTCCGGAGAGCTTGAGGTCGTGGTGATCTGCTGGTTTGAGAGCTACAGAGAATGATCCTGAAGTGAGGCAAGGCGGTGCTTCCATTTCTAGGAGGCCAGGTGTAAGAAGCAAAAGTCGAGCAGTCGCAAAGTGGGGGAGCGACAACATAGTTTGGAATTTGAAGATATTGTCGCGCATTTAATGGATGTCCATGAAGAGCGGACGGACTAGTAAAGTTGGTAAATGAAGCAGGGAATAGGATGTGGTATTAAAGTCGTAGAGAGCGTGCATTTCAGCGTCGTTGGAAGGTGTCCGCGGGTGATTTCCACAGGTGGGTTGTCTCTTGTGAATAGGTTAGTGGAGGTATGGTTGGAAAGTCTCTGTGAGAGGTTCTAGTGGCTATTCGGTAGGAGGCAGAATGTGTGAATGATGCTAGAGAATTTGAGCATTTAGGGAGTGCTAGCGAGAGAATTTGGAGGAATTGGACGGATTGGTTGAGCAAGATCATGTTATCAAATGAGAAAGGATCTCAGCAGGGTCTAGAGTGGTGCAAGGAGTAGCTTCGGGCTAAGTGGGGGAGTCTCACCATCTGCAGTTGGGTTGTAGGATTGTGTTCTCATGGGGTTGCAGATTTTTGGCGTATTAGCAAGTTGTTACAGCTAAGGGAAAGGAGTAAAAGGGTGATTGTGCGTTGGATTTGATGAATGTGTGCAAAAGTTGGCCCGGTCGGGCCAGGATTAGGATTTGGAAGATTAAGAGTTTATGCTTAAGGCATGAGTGAGTTGTAAGGATAGTGATTCAGTCACGTGTTTCATTGAAAATGGTGTTCATGTGCTAGAAGAGCCTTGGAGTTGATTGTATTCGGGCCAGTCAGAGTGGGTGACACTCAATAATGGTCCTAGTGAGTTCAAAAGTTAAGGACGTGATGTGTAAGGGTTTCAGGCAGCAGGATGATAGAGGATTGAGCTTATGCAACATAATTCCTAAGAAAAGGAAAATGGTTGGGGTTCTATGATATGTTTCAGCGTGCAGGATAGTATTGGAGGAGTGAGAGAAATAAACTCTGGATTGTAGAAAAATTATCAGGAGGGTATGAGACGGGTTGCGTGATTTAGGCAGCATAGTCTCGTGAATCAAGGTCACTCAGGATGAGTGAGGGTCGAGTTTTCTATGAGTTGAAGGAAGTGTCTATTATTCCTGAGGCAATTGAAGACGATAAAGAAGATAGATTGATTATCCATGGTTGAAATGGCACATTTGCGGCAGTGATCAGTTCCTTTGATGTGATTAAGCTATGCATATGGTTTGTGCCGGTGTGTGCGGGGCTTGTCGGCCGTCGTAATGGATTTCATGTAGGAGCATTTAAGTGCTATGGCCTGTCAGGTGTAGGCGGATCCCGGAAGGGTTATGGCGGTATAGACTGCTACTTAAGGATTTGCATGTTGGGTGATTGGGGGAATTCACTCGTGTGTTGAGATGGTACTCTTGAATTGAGTTAAGTAAAAAGGTTTCTATATAATGAAGTGTTCACCCTATTGGTGGTTCAGAAGTTATGATGGAATTTTTGCGTTACCTCATATTGGCATGATAGGTGCGGTAAGCAATATGTAACTGGGAGTAAGAATCGAGATTGCGGTTCGGTGTTAATAAGGATGCCATGAGCTCGGAAGAGCAAGAAAAAGTGATTTGAAAGTTTAGTGTAAGCTGGTGCTATCTTCAGTGTCACCTGAGATTGATATTCGGTGGAAGAGGCTTTGTACCCTGGTTATGGGTTCTTGATTTGTCTTATAGTGTAGTATGGCCAGTGGTGGATGGGCAAACTTGTTGCCTTGTGTGGAAGGTCGTGGAAGCATGACCGCGAAAAGATTGTATAAAGTGTGACATGTAGTCACTTGATGGATTGAAAATCTGGACTGAGTTTAAAGAAGTGCAATATCGCTTAATTGGGAATTTATGCCTGGAAGGCATTCAGTTCATTGGGTTGTGGATTATGGGGTGTTTGTCCCGACTATAATGTTTGTTCTCGCGTATTATGAGAGAAAGTGGGTTAATATGGACCCAAGTAAAAGCTATTAGCTTAGTTGGTGCGAGCAAGGTAGACTCGATGTTGTGGATGGATTTAAATATGATTATGGGCTCCGTATGAGCCAGGCATGTTCATTTCAGTATAGTATGGAAAGGTATTAGGACAACAGATGTTGCTCCGTCTTCGTCAAATTCATGCGATATTATGATTTTGCCGTGTGAGCGGCTTGATAATTTCCTATGTGTTGAGGTCCCGCGTAGTGGGGATGTTATGTGAGCAGGATAGCTCTTGAGATCCAGAGTGTATATATATATCGCACCTTAGTTATGCTGGAGTTTTGTAGCATGCAGCTTTATCAGTCTCCCTAGGATGGTATTATGCCCTTAGCGTGCTTATGATCGATATTCAGTAATTTGTAATAGTAAGCAAATCAGCTCCGTATATAGGTCTTCTTATGTAAATTTTATGTGTGGATCGGGTGGCACGTCGCCACGGGTATGTTACTTGGATCGGGTTGCACGCCGCAATAGTGTGATGATGAGAAGGGTTAATATATATTTATTTTTCTTATGTTTTACTTCCTTTTTCTGAGAAAAGTTCATATTAGTTGCGTGAGTTGAATAGTCCCTTCCTGAATCATTTCTTATCTATCATATTCGAGTTATGGCCTATCGGCGCGATGTGGTATCATGTGAGGCTGTTGGTCATGTTTGGGGTGATTTGTTGTCTTAGCAGTTCACACTGGGTGAGAAGAGATTATCGGATCAAGGATTAGTGTGATATGGTTATGTGAAGTGTATATTAAAGAACAAACACCATTATTCAGGTTCATAATGAGGTGATGATTCTAGTCAAGATGAGGTATTCAGTGATTTGTTAACTCTGTAGTTGGGTACGGATTTCTATACATCTCCTCCGTTGTGGTGGTATTGCCAGCATTATAGCAGGATGTATATATATGTCATGAGGTGCCTTGGGAGCATCAGATTCATGGAATTTGGCTATTAAGGTTCAGGGAGCGTCATTGCGGTCAGGTGGTGAATTATGCGGTGCATGGTGCTGATTCGGCAAAGGTACACAGTTGTGTTCTGGTGCCTCGTGTGGTAGTTGATACGGTGTTCATATATTGGAACTAGGCATGGCAGAGAAATTACAAGTGTTTGAATGAATTCAGAGCTTATTATATGGATAAAAGAAGAAATATTCAGATTTGATCAAGCTAATGTACTCAACTGGGTTGTAGTAGCACGGGCAGGTGCTTGGGGTGTTAAAACGTGATTTCATATAACTCCAGAGTAGCTCTTAGCACGTTCGAGGACGAACATCTGTTTAAGTGGGGGAGAATGTAATGACCCGACCGGTCGTTTTGAGCTCTAGCACGTCGTTCAGCAGTTTGAGGCCGTGAGCAACTTCGTTTCAAGTATTATGACTTGTAGGTGTGGTCGGAATTGAAATTCGGAAAGTTTAGAGTTGATTTGGAAAGAAAATTCTCATTTCAGAAGCTTTAAGTTGGAAGAATCAACTAAGATTGGAATTTTGAGTAAACAACCTCCGAATCAGGATTTAAAGGTTCCAGCAGGTTCGTATGATGATTTCGGACTTGGGCGTATGTCCGGATTGGGTTTTGGATAACCCGGGAGTGTTTCAGCGTATATTGTGGAAGTCAACATTTTTGAAAAAATTTCCTAAGTTTGGCTTGAAGCGCATTTCAGTGATGTTGATGTCCGTTTGGGATTCCGGGTCTGGGAATAGCTCGGTATGGTGATTCTGGAGTTGGGAGCGCGATCAGAAGTGAATTTGGATGTCCGTAGGTCATTTTGAAGTCATTTGGCTAAAGATAGATATTTAATGGTTTTTGAGAAATCTGACCGGAAGTGGAAATTTTGATATCGAGGTCGCAATGCGATGTTTGAAGTTGGAGTAGGTCCGTAATGTCGAATATGACTTGTGTGCAAAATTTGGGGTCAATCGACGTGATTTGATAGGTTTCGGCATCGAATGTGAAATTTTGAAATTTCAAAGTTCATAAAGTTGAATTTTAGTGCGATTCGTGATTTCGGCGTTGTTTGATGTGATTTGAAGTCTCGAGAAAGTCTGTGTGAGGTTATGGGACTGAGTCTTGTGATTGGACGGGGTCTCGAGGGCCTCGGGTGTGTTTCGGGGTGGTTCCGGGTTATTTCCAAGTGAATGGTTGCTGCTGTTTTTCTGGTGTTTTGGGGGTTCAGTGCGATCGCGGCCTTAGTTGTGCGATCGCGGAGAAGGATTTGGAGGGAGATAGAAAAAGGCATGTGCGATCGCAGGCATGATTGTGCGATCGCGGAGAAGGATTTGGAGGGAGCTGGAAAAAGGCCTGTGAAATCGCATGCATGCTTGTGCGATCGCGGAGAAGAAAATCTGGGCAACATACTTGGCCTGTGCGATCGCGGCTAATTGTGTGCGATCGCACAGAAGGTTTTCCTGGGCAGTGTTCAGTTTAAAACGGATTTTTGCCATTTCTCTCATATATCTCTCATGGTTGGGGCGATTTTGGAGGATTTCAAAGGGTGATTTTCATCAAGCAACAAGAGGTAAGTGATTCCTTCTCATTTCCAAGTTAATTCAAGGTTTATACATGTAATTAGATATGAAAATTTTGGGAAAATTGAAAATCTTAAAGAACCTAGAAAATGGTAATTTGGATTTTTAGCCACGAATTTGAGCATGAAATATAGTGTAAATTGTGTATTTGAACTTGTAAAGCTATGGGTAGGATTTATCTTCGAGAAATTTCGGATTCCGGGCACGTGGACTCGAGGGCATTTTGGTCATTTCACTAAGCGGGGCTGGGAAATTATATAATTTGGAATTTTGCAAATATGAGAGTATATTTTCATTGGTTTGCCGTGAATTGGATAGTTTTGGGGTGTTGTGCGTCTGTTGGAGTCGTCGGAAGGGCTTGGAAGCCGGTTATGGAATTTTGGAGCGAGGTAAGTCTCCTTTCTAACTTTGTGAGGGGGAATTGTCCCCCTAGGTGAACTAATTAAGTATGTGTTACTATCTGCGGGGGGCTACGTACGCACGAGGTGACAGGAGTCCGTGCGTAGCTACTATTATACCATGTCCGGGTAGCCTAGGACCCACTAGCATGCCTTACCTGTTGTACTGTGATCTTGTCTGTAATATTAGACTGCTAATATAATTGAAATTGTAATTCAATGACTAAAGAATATTAAAGTTTATTTTCATAAGCATCCAAAAAGAATTGATTTCCTTCGCGGGCAATTGTATTTCCGGATAAGGTTATGTTATTAAACATTATAAAAACTTGGCAAGCGAATTTCGAAAAAGGATTTAAATACTATTTTGAGGTTTTTAAAAAAGGAACCTGTCATTTACTTGGGTATTTGTTTTCCCGACGTAGACAGGGTGGACTGTTGATTGTGCATGACTGCATGTGACCGCTTCACAATTTACATTCTGCGAGCGGAGTGTTATTTCCTCCACTCTCATGGGAGCGGGTCGTACGCATCGACGAGATTGAAAGAAATATTATGGTTCGGGCCGTTCGACCCTCGGCAGTGCACAAAGATGATTATTATGACGGCTCAGGCCGGTTGTCCTTATCCCGTATACGCATGCTAAATTGTTAAATATTTTTCATGGATTTTTAAAAGTGACAAGATATTTGGGGGAAAACGAAGAGGAAATTGTTTATTTAAAAAAATATTTGGGGGAAAATGAGGAAGTGGTAACTGTATGTTTATTTCCAGTATTTACTTGGATTTCAGTGCCTTATATATATTTCTGCTTTACTACCTTTACATGCCTATCATGTTCATCTTATGCTGTTAAATTAATTGTTGGACCCTAGTGAGTGTCTAGTTCGACCTCTCGTCACTACCTCTCTGTGGTTAGGCGGACGACTTACTGAGTACACGTTATTTTTGTACTCATGCTACACTTGCTGTGCATTTTTATTGCACAAGTACCTTCATAGTTACATAGGTGGTTGGATACTTAGGCGAGCCGCACCATCCGGAAGCGATCTGCAGCTGACAGAGTCTCCCTCGTACTGTATTTATTTTTATTTTAAATTTCCTTGTCCAATTTGTATTTCGGACAGGCTTTGTGATGATTGTATAAATTCTTAGAAATCGCTCATGTACTTGTGACACCGAGTTCTGGGATGTGTTGGGATATAATTGCCAAAATGGAGAAATCAAACTATTGTTTTACTCGACCGATTTTATTTTGTTAATATGTAATAAAGTGTAAGGAAATACTTCTTCATAAATGATAAAACAAGAAATTGTTTCAATTAATTAATGATTGGCTTGCCTGACACTGATGTCCGGCGCCATCACGACCTTATGAAATTTGGGTCGTGACACCGTCAATTTACTTATGGCGTATTTCACGTATAAAAACATGGGGTGTAACATTGTGAGCACTTGATATTGTTATGAACTTTGTAAAGGTTAAAGTGTGTGGGTGGTTGGTTTGGATTTTGAGTGGAACTATTGAACGAGGAGAAATGTGCATCGTTTTGAAAAAGAAAAAGCCACTTGAACTGAATAATAAAGGAAAAAAAAATAATTGTATGATTGTGAAAAATGATCTTTGATAAGAGGCAATCTTGATGTAATTGTGCTTAAAGAATAGGGAGTTGATATATGTTGATCTTAATGTGGAGTTATGGTTTGACATAAGTGTAGGGTTTTGAATGTTAAATTTTATGTATTAAAAGTGCTTAGGGAGGTGTAGTCACTCTTATATCTAAATGAATCCTCCCTGTCCCCCAGCCTACATTACAGCCATTTAATGTCCGATTTGATCCTTGACTGAATGAACTCGATTAGTTGAGTAGTACATTACGGGCAAGCCTATGGTTCATCTTTTGTGGCATATGAATGTTGTTTCTGAGAGTGAGTGGATTCTTTCTATCTTGAGTTCCTAATTGTTCTTAAATTTGGTTGTGTGTGGAACTATTCTTTATTGTTATGTGAAGGCACTTGATTCACGAAGGAAAGGTAAATATTGGCCTCTATGTTAGAGTAAGTGAGCGTGTGAATAATGCGTGGTACTTTTGAGTCAAATCTTGAGGCGAGGATGTTACACTATTGTGCTTAGTTTTGGTGTAATGAGTTAGGAGAGTTGCTAAGTAAGGTGTGTCTATATAAAGTGTGATTTGATTGCTCGAGGAGGAGAAATGGTTTAAGTGTGGGGTGTTGATGGTAAGCTATAATCTTGTGTTTTAGTCGCTTGCTACACTCGAATTTTCTGCACTTTATTATAGGTTGTGCTTTAATTGATAGTGTTGTGCACTAAATGTGTATCTTATGCCTTGTAGAGAATTCCGAGCTATGGAGTTGTTATGAAATGAATTTGATTGATTTGAAGATTTGAAGTCTAATAAACGCCCAAGGAACTAAGTCGGGATCGCGTTCAGCGGTCAAAAACTACGTCGGGATAGCTACAAATCAAGAAAAATCCGTACTCAGAGAAAGTCCCATAGCCGCGGCTGCCCAAATCTGTCTGCCTGTCGAATTTCAAGCTCTATGGAATTCCCCACTAATGCCCCACCTGGCGCGTTGCCCCATGCGGCGCGCCTGTGCATTTTTCCAAATTCGCGTAGGAAAAGGTATTTTCGTCCGGGCCCGACCCCGACCTCGACCTGCATAGTATAAATACATGGAAAAACGGTATTTTTGGATTTTTGACACACATTAGACCTAAGTAAGCTGAGGAGGAGGTGGAGAAGCAAAAGCTCAAGAATTTCATCATCCAATCATCACTCAAGACAAGGGTTAGGATTGTTTTATGTTTTCCTTTAACTTAAATGTTGTTATGATGAATTACTCCATATCCATGAAGTATTTTTCTTTAGGGTTTGATGGATTTGGTGTCTTGATACTTGTTTGTGGATAACTAACTCTAGCTTTATGTATTAAATCATTTTGGATGTTGTAATCGTTGCATCTATATTCACTTGTTAATGTAATTGAGAGAGGCATAACTTGTGGTATTCGTGCATTATATTTTGTTGGTTGAAGTCATTAATTCTTCTTAGTAATTGGAAGAGGCTAGTTGAATTGTTGATTAAACTTAGATAGGAGGATAATCGAAAGATGTTCTCCTAAAGACCAATCCACTACGAATTCTTGCATATCTTCACGTGCTTAAAATTTGTTCATCTCGTGATGTTAAAACGTAATCGAGAGGAGTTTCTACTAATCAATTGAAATAATAACCAAGTGAATTGGAGAGACTCACTTTAACATTAGAAGTGAATTATCTAGAGTTAAATCCCAAACATTTATCTTGCACCTATCCTATCAACCCTATTTTCTCCCAATTGATATCTTCCTTTGCTAATTACTTGTGTCGTTTGTCATTAGCTAATAGTTTAGACTCTTAGTTAATTTTAGTTTAAATCACATAAATCTCAATTGTTAATCATCTAGGATAGAAATTTAGCTACAAACTACGATAATAACTGTTTAAATACAATCCCTGTGGATACGATATTTTAACTTACTATATTCGACTAGCGAGCATATTTAGTGTGTGTTCAGAGCTCGTCACGATCGCGTAACGCAATTTTGCCCAGATCCAATTTACTCTTTGTGCTCGCTTGAAACCAATCGCGAACATGATAAACATGTTGTCTCAACTTCGCGATCGCATCCTCAGCCATGCGATCGCGTAGCAGAAACTACCTCAGCCCCCAGCCTCTCCATTCTTTCTACGTGAATGCGACCTCCTTCACGCGTTCGCGATTCACTGAAAGCCAACCTTCCGCGATCGCAGACCTCCTCTCGCGATCGCATAGAGAAAATTTCCCCCAATGCCAAACTACTCTTTACGTTCGCGTTAATCCATTCACGATCGCATATAAGGAAATCAGAAGTACCAGATTCAGCAACCTTCAACATTTCGAAATGCGCCGAACATGATCAGAATTACGCCCGAGGATCCCGGGACCTCATCCAAACATACCAACAAGTCCTAAAACATCATACGAACATGCTCGATGCGTCAAATAACATCAAACGACACTAGAATCACGAATCACGCAGTGATTCAAGCCAAAGAAACTTATGAACTTCTAAATTCCAAAACTAATGCTGATTCATACCAAAACAATTCTGATTGACTTCAAATTTCGTACACAAGTCATAATTTACATGATAGGCCTATTTCAACACCTGTAATCGGATTCCGACCCCGATATCAATAAAATCAACTCCCAATCAAACTTTTCAACCTTCCAAACCTTCAACTTTCCAACTTTCGCCAATTCTTGCCGAAACGACCTACGGACCTCCAAATCAACATCTGATCACGCCTCTAAGTCCAAAATCACCATACGAAGTTATTGGAACCAACAAAACTCTATTTCGAAGTCTTCTACACAAAAGTCAAACTACGATCAATTTTTTCAACTAAACTCCAACTTAGGGACTATGTATCACATTTCACTCCGGAACTCACTCGGAACCAAAACCGAACACCCCAGCAAGTCACTTAATCACAATACAACACAAAGGATGCAATAAATAGGGGATGGCGGGTCGTTACAAATATATGCCATATTATTCTAAAATATTGAAAAATTATGTGGATGATTTAACCCAATCAATGTTTGTCAGTTATCTTCATGTGTCTCATAGTTTTAATACTAGTTCAATTTTGATGTGACAAAAAATAGTTTTGAGGTTGCGCTTTTATAGTGGATAAAGTTTTAGTTATTTTAATAAAATATAAAAATACTTTTTTTTGTTTTTAAAATTTTACTATTATAGTTGATAAATTGTACTGGCTATTCTTGAAATTGACCCTTGCTTATTTTAGGGATCGTTTAGTTTGGAGATAAGTTGTGCAGAAAATTTGCTATGTAGATATTAGTTATGAAGAGATTGATTATGCAAGACTGTAATGCTGGGATTATATATGGAGTGATTAAGCATAACTTTGCAAACATCCAAACGTTACTATATGTCACGATATCTATACAATCTAGTGCTCGGTTATCATTTTTTTTAGCCTTCTCTAAGATAATTTCATCCCAAAGAACAGTTTTTATCTTACAAAACTTCTATGTTACACAAAATCTTACTTCTCTCTGTTGTATATTGTTACTAACTAATAGTGAGAAAAAACTAATAATGGAAATAAAAACATAGTTCAGATTACTATGTCGGCCATGATATATAGCTTACACTCGAACGTATTAAATTGCAAAATGAATTTACAAAGAAAGAGATCTTAAGACTAAAGTGAAGGGGTATTTTTGTTTTTTATTTTAAAATCCAGATATTATTTAATACATGCATTTTTATTGAATATTCTACCCTGCATAGAATAATAAATAATTTTTCTTATTAGCTTATACGGCGTTAACGAATAGTTGGAAAAAATTTAACCAAACATGATATATATTATTGGTGAATTTTGTACCACAATTATTACTTCTTGATTATCACGCCCCAAAATCATGTGACCAGCATACGACTATTAGATTTTAAGTTTGGTAGAGTTTAATTTTAAGTTTGGTGTAGCTTAAAGAGGGTGAATGAGAAATGGAGGGAAAATATAATATTTGAGTTTTCCACTTTGGCAAAGGGACATTGTACCATATTGGAGAAATAAAAGACTTTTGATGGGCATATAGTCAATTGCTCTTCTTCTAGCTCTTAAAGAGTTGAGAAGAAGGTAAGCCTCGCACCATCGTCGTCATCGCTCGCTCGACTCGGCTTCGGCTTCGGCCAAAGATTGATTGATTAATTTTTTTGGGCAAAATTCATTTTAAATTATTTAATCAATTAATTTAATTAATTAACAAAAATTCAATCCGGAATAACTCATGACCCGCGACATGGTCTGGTCCGGTCCGTTTTCTTTCCCGAATTATTTTAAATCCATTTTTAATTTTCCCGCAATATTCCCACATGTTCCAACAACTATGGCTGTTCTGAAATGTTGCAAACCTTTTCAGAATTAGTGCAAAATGGTCTATAAATATGCCTTGAATCCCAGAACTTTTACTTACTAAATTTTCTAATTATCTTCTTCTTCTTCTTCTGCACAATATTTTTCCAGTGTGTTTTACAGCCTTCGAGTGATTCGCTGTTACATCGGCATTTTTGGTACCAACACGCTGGTGAGTTAAATCGTTCTATCCTGGGAAGATAATATTCCAACACCTCGGGTACTTGAGGGGAAAAATTTCCTTAAGGACACACTGTGCATTCAGTGGGCTCGATTTATTCCTATACTTTTTTCAGAATTTATTTCGTTAAACCATTGTTACTAACTTTCTTTTTCTATTTATAGTAGAAAGTTTAATAGTTTAGTTGTTTATTACAGCAATACAGATTGGATAACAATCTTAAGGAAATTATTAATTATATTATATTCTGTATTCTGTTTGTGGAGATTAAAATCTGTGTAGTTTCTACTCCTTCTGAATTTTACTATTCTGATTTGAAGATATAAAAACTTCATCAGTATATTGAAATTCAGAAAATGATTTGAAGAACATAAAAACTTCATCATTTTCTGTGAAACAGTATATAAAAACTTCAATTTTTATTTATTATACGTACTGTTTATTTTTAATTATAGTATTATTTACTGTTCTGGTTTTTCTATTAATTGAACTCTTCTGTTGTTGACAGTGAGAAATGGCAATTGATAACAAAAATTCTTCTGCGAGTGTTGCGGAAACGACGATAGCCTCGTCAAACCGAACTGTTGTTCCACCGGTAGAGAAACCAGAGAAACTTTCTGGAGCCAACTTCAAAGGAGGGCAGCAAAGGGTGTTCTTCTGGCTTACCACACTTGGTATGCAGAAATTCACTAGTGAAGATTCTCTAGTGCCTACTGCGGACATGCCGGACAACGAGAAATTCATGATTGTTGAGGCGTGGATACAGAAAGATTTTCTTTGCAAAGGCTATATCTTAAGCGCTTTAGAGGATGACTTGTACAATGTGTACAGTGCGATGAATACTTCGAAAGAATTATGGGACGCACTTGAGAAGAAGTACAAGACGGAAGATGCATGCTTGAAGAAGTTCGTGGTTACCAAGTTTCTAGACTATAAAATGATAGACAACAAAACTGTGGGAACCTAAGTGTAGGAGCTTCAACTTATTTTTCACGACCTTATTGCTGAAGGTATGGTCGTGAATGAAGCATTTCAAGTGGCTGCAATGATTGAAAAATTGTCTCGTTCATGGAGAAATTTCAATAACTATCTTAGGTACAAGCGCAAAGAAATGAAGTTGGAAGATCTTCTGATACGTCTCAAGATTGAGGAAGACAACAAAACAGCCGAGAAGAAGTCTCGTGGAAATTCAACGATCATGGGAGCTAATATCATTGAGGAGACTGCTCCAAAAAGTAAGAAGAGGAAGAGGTCTTCTGGACAGAGAAAGGATTAGAACAAAAAGAAATTTAAGGGCAACTGCTTGTGAAAGAGTTGGTCACAAAGCCACTGATTTCGTCTCCCAAAAAAGGATAAGAAGAAGGGGCAAGCCAACATAGTGGAGAAAAATGATGACATTGATGATCTTTGTGCAATGCTTTCGGAATGCAACCTAGTTGGAAATCCGAAGGAGTGGTGGATTGACTCTGGATCCACTCGACATGTTTGTGCTGTCAAAGAAGCATTTGCGACTTGCTCTACTGCTGGTCCCGAAGAAGAGATTTCCATGGGAAATAATGCAACAGCCAAGATTGAAGGTTATAGGAAGATATTCCTGAAGATGACTTTTGGCAAGGTGTTAACGCTCAACAACGTTCTTCATGTTCCTACTATTAGGA
>MDKI01115226.1:0-30127 GCA_005239505.1 Nicotiana paniculata
GCTAGATTTTAAAAATCTGGCCGTTGGCCATTTTTTTAATTTTAATTTTTTTTTTTTGAATTTGACCGTTGGGCCCGCTTGGCCCGGCCCAGGCCCGCCAGCCGGGCCCGGGCTAAACGGGCCTGGGCTCACGGGTCCAAACATGAGAACCGGCCCCCCACGGGCCTAAAGCCCCCAAGCCCGGACCCCCCACGGGCCGGCCCGTTTAGCCCGCTAGCCCGTATAGCCCGCGGGCCCGGGTCGGTCCCCGGTCGGGCCCGGCCCACCTGCCACCCTTAGGCACGGGGCTAACCCCCGAGCTCAGGAACACACTTATTCATTTCCTTAAAGCTAACATGGATTGTTTGCCTGGTCCCATCTCTATATGACAGGGATCCCACCAGAAATCACTACCCATCGGCTAATCCTGGACCCGAAGTTCTGGTCGGTAAAGCAAAAAAGAAGGCCCCAGTCTGAGGTTAAGCATGCATTCATCAAGGATAAGGTAACCAAACTTCTAAAAATAGGGTCCATTCAGGAAGTAAAATATCCCGAATGGTTAGCAAACATAGTGGTAGTCCCTAAGAAGGGAAATAAACTTAGAATGTGTGTAGACTATAAGGACTTGACAAGGCCTGCCCTAAGGAGATTCTCAATTTTCTCGGTGCCTAATACAGGTACAATTAAATACAGATGAACCCAGAGGATCAGGAAAATACTTTTTTTATCACTAAATACGGCACCTATTGTTATAACGTAATGCCGTTCGGACTAAAAAATTCCAGTGCAACTTATCAATGCCTAGTAAATCGAGTGTTCGAAGAACAAATAGGAACATCAATGAAAGTTTATATTGATGACATGTTAGTTAAGTCTCTGCGAGTAGCGGACCATTTGAAACATTTGCAGGAGACCTTCGACATACAAAGAAAGTACAACATGAAGCTCAACCCAGAGAAGTGTGCGTTCGGGGTCGGCTCGGGCAAGTTCCTCGGCTTCATGGTATCAAAAGGGGGATCGAGATCAACCCCGATAAAATCAAATCCATTGGAGATATCACGGTCGTGGATAATATCAAGGACGTACAAAGGTTAAGGGGGCGCATAGGCGCCCTAAGGCGATTCATCTCGAGATCCTCAGATAGAAGTCACCGGTTCTTCTCACTACTTAAGAAGAAGAGTAATTTTGCATGGACCCCGGAATGTCAATGAGACTTAGAAGAACTAAAATGATACCTGTCAAGACCGCCACTGCTTCACACTCTAAAAGCGGACGAGCAACTCTACTTATACTTTGCAGTCTCGAAAATAACGGTAAGTGGGGTCCTAGTTCTAGAAGAGCAAGGTACGGAATTCCCTGTTTACTATGTTAGTCGGACCTTAGGTGAGTCCGAAATCAAATACCCACACTTATAAAAATTAGCGCTTGCTTTAATAAGCGCCTCAAGGAAATTAAATCCATATTTCCAATTTTACCCAATTTGTGGCGTAACTACCTATCCTCTTCGCAATATTTTTCACAAACCCGAACTCTTGGGTCGATTGGCCAAATGGTCCATCGAGATTAGCGGGTATGATATCGATTATCAACCCCGAACGGCCATCAAGTCTCAAATCTTAGCAGATTTCGTGGCCATCTTCACGCCAACCCTCGTACCCGAGGTCGAAAAAGAACTATTATTAAAATTGGGTACGCCATCGGGGGTATGGACCCTCTTCACAGGCGGCGCTTCGAACGTGAAGGGGTTCGTGCTGGGCATCGTTTTGAAGCCACCCACGGGTAATATAATTAGGCAATCTATCAAAACTTCAAAATTAACTAACAATGAGGCCGAGTATTGATCTCGCCTAAACTCACACCACAAATAGGTAGTGAGGCGGTCGATGCAGTAATAAAACCCAACGTTGGTCGATATTGAATCCTCAGGGAGTTAGAATTAGGATTAGGTATATATTTAGTGTGAATGTATGCTTTGACCTAAATTACATTTCCACAATATTGGTTGTTGCTTCTACTTCTACTTTGATCTATTGATTGCAAAGACAATATTTTAGGTTTTGAGTTGTTTTTCAAATGCTAAAAGGGTCTAGAGTTGTGACTTCCACCTAGGTGGTTACCTAATGGGTTGTAAACTCTAGGACAAGTTTGATTGGTCGGGGTTGTAATATAGCAATCACACTTGAATACTTACTCTATACCTCTCAGTAGTTTGAGTGATTTTTCCCGATTTGGATTTCTCAAGTCCAAATGGGTATTGCACAAAACAAGTGATAAATTCTCTAGTCGGGTCTCACTGTCTCTAGATCCAACGCTTTAATTGGGGCTATCAATTTCTTGAGTTCATCCCAAGTTCTTGTTAGCCAAGTATTCCTAGACTTAGTCTCTCTTTCTCAAGTAGAGACTAAGTAACTTAGGCATGAATCAATGTTTACTACCATTAATTCTTGAATTCATGCAAGAACTAGGCTAATTATCACTAACCCAATCACAAAAAAACCCTAAATCAAACACCCATTAAGTACCTACACTAGGGTTAGTTCACAACCCTAGCTAGAAATTTAGCTACTCATGAAAAATGCAGAAATTAAAGAAGAAATTAAGATAGAAGCTATAATAATTAATTATGGGAAGAAAATATAATGTTTGGAAACAAATCCAGTACAAAATTACTGAAAGCAGTAAAGAAAACGACTCAGGTGCTCTCCCCAAAACAAAACTTAACCTAAAAATGACAAAAAGTTCTATTTATACTAAGCTAAAAATATCAGACAAAAATGCCCTTATGGAGGTTGTGCGGCCGCATAATTCTGAGTGCGGTCCACATAATGAGACTTGGCTTAATAGGTTCTAGTTCTGCGGCCGCACAATTCTGGATTGCGGCTGCACTGCTTCAACTTTTGCGGACCACACATTTATGAGTGCGGCCGCACTCTCGCTTCTACGGTCGCACAATTGTAGTGCGGTCTGCACTCCTTGGTCTTGAGCTTTGGCTGTGTGAGACTTATGCAGACCACATAAAAATGAGTGCGGACGCGCTCTTGATTATGCGGCCGCACAAAAATGGTGCGGTCCGCATTTCTTCTTGAACTTAAAATCCCATCTCTCTAATCTTTATCTTCTGCGGCCGCACTAGAGTTGTGCAGTCTGCACTTTGCATGTCAATTCTTGTCAGAGGTCTTCTTCATGATCTGAGGCCGCACTCAATATTGTGTGGTCCGCACAGTGCCCTTTTAGCCTTGTGTCTGTCCTTATCTAAAATTGCTCCTTATTGAGTTGATTTTCATCTCTTTAGCTCATGTTCTATCAGTCTTGCAAGAAAGCACATTTCATTAGTTTTCGGGAATACCTTTAAGAATTTTTGAGCCAAAACACAAGTAAAAAAGAGCAAATAAACGGTCAAAATTGCTATTTATCAACTCCCCCAAACTTAAGATTTTGCTTGTCCTCAAGCAATTAAGGTAATCCCCACCTCCATTAGCAAAAAAAGATATTTTAGCTAGCATAAGTTGAGTCAAACACAAATCAATTGGGACCAACAATTACCCACACGCTCATGAATCATTAACAAGCCTATGATTTGAATATTGAAGCACAAAATGGCTCTAATGTGAAACTTGAGAATCAAGGGTTGACTTTGTTCATCAAGGAAGCTCGCGCTTTCATCCAAGTCGATGTAGATCCCAAACTCCTACTCATATACTCTTCGGAAGTTCATCCCACTCATGAATAAAGAATTCAAAATAATGGCTCCAGGAAAACTCGATCATCACTCTCAAACGAGTGTCACAAGCCCGACTCTAAGTACCATATGCTTGCCCCTCATGTATATTGTAACGACCAAACCGGTCATTTTGAGCTCTCGCGCGTCGTTCAATGGTTCGAAGTCGTGAGCAGCTTCATTTTAGGTATTATGACTCGTGGGCATGGTCGGAGTTGAATTTCGGAAAGTTCGGAGTCAAATTGGAAAGAAAATTCTCATTTCAAAAGCCTTAAGTTGGAGAAATTGACTAAGATTGGAATTTTGAGAAAGAGACCTCTGAATCAGGATTTGAAGGTTCCAGCAATTCGTATGATGATTTTGGACTTGGGCGTATGTCCGTATCGGGCTTTGGATAACCCGGGAGCGTTTTGGCGTATTGTGGAAGTCAACATTTTGAAGAAATTTCCTAAGTGTGGGTTGAAGTGCATATCAGTGATATTGATGTCCGTTTGGGATTCCGAGTCTGGGAATAGCTCCGTATGGTGATTCTGGAGTTGGGAGCGCGATCGTAAGTGAATTCGGATGTTCATAGGTTATTTGAAGTCATTTGGCTAAAGATAGAAATTTGAAGGTTTTTGAGAAATCCGACCGGAAGTGGAAATTTTGATATCGGGGTCAGAATGCGATTCCGGAAGTTGGAGCAGGTCCGTAATATCAAGTATGACTTGCGTGCAAAATTTGGGATCAATCGGACGTGATTTAATGGGTTTCGGTATCGGATGTGGAAGTTTAAAATTTCAAGTTCTTAAAGTTTGAATTTTAGTGCGATCCGTGGTTTTGATGTTGTTTGATGTGATTTGAGGCCTCGAGCAAGTCCGCATTATGTTTTGGAACAGGTTGGTGTAATTGGACGGGGTCCCGGGGGCGTCAGGTGGATTCCAGGTGGTTAACGGATCAAGTTTGGAGTTTGAAGAAGCGATGAGGTTGTTGTCATCTGGTGTGACCGCACCTGCGAGGCTTTGACCGCAGGTGCGACTCTGGCGCCGCAGGTGCGAGATTTTTGATGGCTTGGCTGGGAGCGCAAGTGCGATGTAGTTTCCGCACCTGCGAAGGCGTATATGCGAGCAATGGGGCGCAAGTGCGAGTTTTGGCTGGAGCTGAGGAAGCCGCAGGTGCGGGAGTTTGGGTGCGCAGGTGCGGAGATTGGATCGCAAGTGCGAAAATAGGCCTGGGCAGAATGTTTTAAAATCGAGATTTTTTGCCATTTCTCTCATATTTCTCATGGTTGGGGTAATTTTAGGAGAGCTTCAAGAGGGGAATTTCATCATCTATGTCAAGGTAAGTTATTCCAACTCATCTCAAGTTAAATACAAGGTATATGCATGGATTAAAATATGAAAAATTGTGGAAAATTGGGATTTTTGGAGGAAAAACCTAGAAATTGTATTTTGGATTTCTACCCCAAATTTGAGCGTGGAATTTAGAGTAAATTGTATATTTGATCTAGTAAGGCTATGAGTAGGGTATATCTTCGAGAAATTTCAGAATTCGGACACGTGGGCACGAGGGCATTTTGGTCAATTTACTAAGCGGAGTTGGGAAATTATATAATTTGAATTTTTGCAAATATTAGAGTATATTTTCATTGGTTTGTCATTATTTGGATAGTTTTGGGGCGTTGTGCGTCCATTGGAGTCGTCGGAAGGGCTTGGAAGCCGGTTATATAATTTCGGAGCGAGGTAAGTCTCCTTTCTAACTTTGCGAGGGGGAATTGTCCCCCTAGGTGAACTAATTAAATATGTGCTACTATCTGTGGGGGCTACGTATGCACGAGGTGACGGGATTCCGTGTGTAGCTACTATTATGCCATGTCCGGGTAGTCTAGGACCCACTGGTATGCTTTACTTGTCGTACTTGTGACCTTGTCAATAAAATATCATGTGATCCTGCAAATAATATTAGACTGATAATGCTATTGAATTGGTAATTTATTTCCTAAGAAGGCTAGAATGTACCTTTCTTAACCATTTAGAAAGAGAATTGATTCCTCCATGGATAATTATATTCCTGATAAGGTTATATTATTGAAAATTATTAAACTTGGGAAATGAGTTTCAAAACATGGATTTAAATGCTATTTTTCGTATTCCTTTAAGAAGAATTTTACCACTTTCCTGGGTAACTGCTTTCTTGATAAAAATATGGACCTATTGTGTGAATATGTGTATCTATGGGTGCCCGAGTCGCATGTATGATTTGCGAGCAGGATAACCCTGTATTTATGTATACTGCGTCGCATGATCGATTCACGAGCGGGGAAGATGGATGCATCTATGGTTTGAGCCGTTCGACCCTCGACAGTGCATAATTTATTATTGTTGTTCCACGCCGTTCGATCCTCGGCACTTTGTTTGTGCAAGATAAATTTTGCGTATTTCCTGTGATCTATACATGTTTATCGGCTTAAGGAAGTTTGTAATGGCCAGTTAAGAAAAAGAAGAATTGATGTGTAAAATGTGAAATAAGTCTATTGTTTCCTATCCCTGATTATGATTTAAATTGTCAACTGAAATCACGAAGATTTAAAGTGTTAAATGTGGAAGAGATTGATATTGTTTATTCCTGATTTTAATAAATTGCCTATGACACTCATGCTTAGTGTCTCACTTGATTATACTAAATTGACTTCTAGCAAGTGTCTAATTCGACCTCTCGTCACTACCTCTCTGAGGTTAGGCGGGATACTTACTGAGTACACGTTGTTTTCGTACTCATGCTACACTTGCTGTGCATTTTTATTGCACAGGTACTCTCACAGCGATGTGGCCGGCTTGGAGACTTAGGTGAGCTGCATCATCCGGAGGTGACCCGCATCCGACAGAGTCTACCTCATATTTTATTTATTTTCATTTTAAGTTCCTTGTCCAATTTGTATTTCGGACAAGCTTTGTAGTATTTGTGAAATTCTTAGAATTTTCTCATGTACTTGTGTCACCGGGTTCTGGGATGTGTTTCGGATGTATGTTATAAAAATGGAATATTAACTGTCGTATTTTGCTTAGCGGATTTTTATTCAGTTATTATGTAATAAAGTGAAAGGTAATGATTTCAAAAATGCTAAAACAGGAAATTTAACTCAACCATTTAATGATTGGCTTGCCTGATAGTGGTGTCCGGCGCCATCACGACCTTATGGATTTTGGGTCGTGACATATATCACCACTAATGTAAGCTTGCTCGGCTTGAAATCACGTAGGGCATTTTCGGCAGGTAATGAAGGCTTTTGGATTAAGGAGGGTAAAATCAGATTGGAATCGGTTCATCTTTCCTTTAGCACTCCATATTCTCTTGTTGGCTCATACTTTGCCGACTCTTTGAGTAATTTTCTTTTCCCTTAGGGGTATTAGAGAGACTTGACATCACTCTTTCTTTGTCATGCTATTCACGATCTCCTTCTTTGGTTTCTCCATGCTTTGCACTTTTTCTTTCCTTTGCATCTTTTCAACCCTTTCACATTATTCACTTTCTTTTTGTGTTTTTCTTTGTTCTTCCTTTCTTTTTCTTTGCCTTTTCATCCTTTTCATTTCTTTTGTATTTTTGTGCCTTGAAACCATCTTTAAACTCCTCGTCTCTCCCCAAAACTTATGTTTTTTCCATTTGAATCACATGAGTTGTAAAGAAAAGTCGAGTGCCAAGAGAGAGTCACTATAAAACGGTTTAAGACTTGTAATGTGGTTATTGAATAGAAAAGGTTTAGGATCAAAAGGGTTTACTAAGGATGATATCTTTGGTGGGCCATGGAAGGTTTCAAAATGTGCCAAGGAGGGCCTACAATCACTTCTCAAGCCAAGCTAACTTAGAATTTCGCCTAGAAACACATTCGGGGCAAGTTCTAGACCATTCACACGAGTACTTGGACTTGTAACAAAATACCTCACCTCTCACAAAACCGGATTTTTAAAGAGAAAGAAGTCGAGGGCCTACAACAACCACATTCAATATTGAAAATCTCTAACGGCCATCCGATGAATTCCTAAGTCCACACAAGATTCACAAGATCACTAACTAGAGCTATTTCTTTACAAAAACTTGTTTTTTACCATAAGCTAGTTAAGTGTGTTGGTACCAAGTGAAACATGCTCGACTCTTATTTATTCATTAACACTACTTGTTTTTTTACCTAAACATCAAAAACTGATTCAATCCCTTAAGAAGGTTGTCACACCATCTATCGTTGGGAAGAGCTACCCGGTTCACATAAAATCCACCTTTGGAAAGAACGTGGAATTAAGAAATCCAAAGGCTTATTGATCACTCAAACATAAAAATAAGCTAGCAAATCCAAAAGAAACTACTAAAGTAAATAAGAAGTTATACTACTAAGAAAGACAAACTAAAGAAGCTACAAAATAAACTATGGAAAGTAGATAAAAGAATATACAAACCGAAGTAAAATGAATATATAAATAAGGGAAACTAAATATATACATCAAACAAAAGGGAAGAATATATACATACCAGAAATAAAATAAAGATAAAAGAAAAATAGTATAATAGTTATTACAGGCCAATGTTAATGTCAATCAATCAAAATAGACCACCGCCCGAATGAAAATAAGCATGGTCCCCAATGCTTAACAAAAATAAGAACATGGAAGGGTAGAGAGTTAAGAGAACTCCCTAAGTGGTCTCAGTCTCCATGGCATCCTTAGTACCCTCAGTCTCCTCTAGCTGGCTGAGGGACAACAGGGTTGCTAAGCATCTGGATCATCTCCTCAGCAGTGTGGGCTGTAGCATTTGGCACCTCAACTGGCCGACTGCTGCCTATGATGCCTCGTGTACTGCTGGTGTTGCCTGTGCTGCTGGGACTGCTGTCTCCATAAGTAGATCCAATGGTAGATCTCTGGCAGAAACAATCTTGGCAAACTCTATTCTCAACCTCTCCACTGACTTCTTCGACGCCTGAGACTTACGCATCTTCTTTGTTTGCTTTCCCAACTCCTCTATGACCTTCCCATGTGCCACTAGAGTCTCCATAATGGTCTTCTGGTTGTCCAGAATCTTCTTCAAAGTTTCTTCCACTGATGGAGGTACCTGTGGTGCTGCTGGGGCAGATGACTGTGCTGCAACATCACTGGATATGTCAGACAGCTTTGAAGTAACTGTATGTATCCAGTTGTTGAGACTCTCCAATGTCTGGGAGACTCACAGTGCAGTTTGTGGCTGGTACTGATAATGGAGATGATGATCTAGATGAAGAAGGTGGTGACATGGCTTATGTAGAAGGCATAACATCCTTGAACTTTGGGTTGTCAGCATCCTGTAGGTGGTACCATGAGAAAGGCTTATTGGCCTTTACTTTTGTATCATACTGCCTCGTCTTTACCTTTTGATCATAATACTATGTGAGGAAGTTCGGGTATGGATATGATCTCTCATCCTTCTGGACAACTAATGTAATGTTGGTGGACATGAGGGCACCCATATTTATCGGATACCCAGCCATAATCGAAGCCACCAGGGCTGCTCGGAGAAGGTTGTTCACATTTAAGCACGGATGAATGCGGCTGCATACAAATGTCTGCCACCCTTTGGCTTCAAAATTGAGGGTGGCCCGGATTATGGAGACCCCTGCTGTGAGCCACGGAGGTGGTGGTCCTCGAGCTGCCAAAATTTCTGCTAATCACGGCCGAGCTGCATCACCCAAAGCCAACCTTTTCAAGTATTGGACTGCCTCCACTTCTTCAAATCCCACATATTTGTTCAAATCACAGGAGTCGAATCGGATTTTCAGATTTCACACCTTTGTTACCTTGGTACCCGTCTTTATGTGAGCCATATTGGTTTAAAGTTCTTTAACCAAATGCTCATTTGCATTGAGGACACTTTGGGTGAATCATTTCCATCCCTTTCGCTCCTGGAACTATCTGAGGACATTTGGATTTTGAATGTCCAAGTCCTTCATCAAGAACTGTCATTCAAGTATGAGCGATCTCTGGGACACTATTCTCTGAACCTGTTGAAGGCAGTCAAGCTGACAAATCTGTCTTACCACATCTCTCTTCTCTTTGACATCTCAAGGCCACCCACTCGAGTGTTCCCTCATCTCCCATCATTTGGGACATCATCATCATCATCTACATTGATTGGTGCAGGAGGATAAGGTGAAGAGTAGGCTCGAAACCATGGCTTTCTGCGTCAGAATCAACAGAAGAACTATCTGTAGGCTCATTGAGCAATTGATAGCGCCCAATGTATTGTGGTGGATGGGACTGGGGTTCAGGTTGGACCTCCATAGAGTGACCCTCAGAGGCTTCCTTAGACGGGGCATATTCACTGGTGTCGGAGGATTCATGAACTCTATTTGCAGTTGCTTTCTTGCTTATGGATCTCTGAATGGCAAGTTACTCTTGCCTCAGCCTCGACCCCGGGAGGGATCACCCCTCCCTTTTGGTGTGTCACCTCTGCCACGGGATCTAACCATTGTCTGCAACACATAGCAATAGGATTTAGTTAGAATTGGAGCTCATAGTGTATACATATGCATGCTTGATAGTTGCAGTAAAGCAGACTCAGAAAAGGTAGTACAGATCGCACAAAAGTGAGTGAGGATGAAGATAGCCGAGTGCGGACCGCACAAGAAATGTGGACTTCCAGAGAAGCATCACAAGATGATAGATGGGTTGATGCCATGAAACAAGAGATACATGCTCTTGAGAAAAACAATACATGTAAGGTAGTTGACTTGACATCAGGTAAACAACCAATAAGCTTAAAATGGGTTTGCAAGATAAAATATAAAGCTAATGGGGAGGTAGACATATTCAAAGCTAGACTGGTGGCAAAGGGTTACACACAACAGGAAGGTCTAGACTATCATGAGACTTTGTCTCCTGTTTCCAAGATGGTTACAGTCAGAACTGTCATCAGTTTAGCAGATGAATGTCAATAATGAATTCTTGCAAGGTGACCTCATGGAAGATGTGTATATGGACCTGCCACAAGGATTCCATAGATAGGGGGAGTCCAAAGTATGCAAGTTGTTGAAATCACTATATGTATTGAAGCATGCACCAAGACAACGGAATATCAAATTGTCTAATACATTGCTCACTGCTGGATATTGTCAAAGTGCCTATGATCATTCCCTATTCACAAAAAAAGGGAGATGGCAGGCACACAGTGATAATTCTGGTGTATGTTGATGATATATTGATCATAGGAAGCAACAATGATCTGGTAAATGAAGAAAAGAATACCTTGCATAAGAACTTCAAAATGAAAGACCCAGGAGAAATTAAGTATTTCCTAGGAATAGAAATGATGAGGAATGACAAGGCAATACTACTTAATCAAAGGAAATATGCTCTTGAACTCATTTCAGAAACTGGCCTAAGTGGAGCAAAACCAACAAGTTCACCTCTAGAACAAAACTTGAAGCTGACTACAATAGACTATGACAAACATATCCAACAGACAAGAGATAATGAACTGCAGGATATTGGAAGCTATCAGAGGTTGATTGGGAAGCTAATTTACTTGACAATAACTAGACCAAATATGTGTTTTGTTGTGCAGTAGCTGAGTCAATTCATGTGATGTTTTAGACGTCAATACCACACAAGAAGATAGGTTACTTTGTGTGGTATCCAATTTTTCGAGTGCTGTCTCTCTAGAAGAACCTGGTTCTTCTTGGTGTTCCAACTTCTACTGTCGCGGAATAATAAAAGCAGTAAAGTAAAAACAAAGAGATTTTTACGTGGAAAACACCTGGATCAAAAGGTGAAAAAACCACGACCTACTCCTCAGTAGGATTTTCTCAAACTCTTCACTAAAACTCTGATCCAAACGGACTTACAAAATAAACTCTTTTGTAATCCTAGGACTAACTCTAATCCCTTCGTAGTAACTAGCCTCTAGATAATTTCTACAAGCTTCAAGTTAACTCTAACTTGAACAATGTGTACCTATTACAATTGCTTCTATGAAAGCTGAAAAGATACAATATTAAATCGCCTACTACAACCAACTAGACTCAATGACAAACAGATGGAACTGGTTCTTCTAGCTGGTCTGTAGCCTTTGTATCGCACAGTAGTTCTGCTTGCAAAATCTCTGGGAGTTTTGCTTTCAGTTCTTGATTCATTTCTGCACTTGTGCGTTTTTCATTCAATCAAGAATACTTCAATTATTTATAGAGTCAGTTGTTGAGTTTGTCGTTCAGTTTTGGTACAACTCTTCCTGGGAGAAAGAGTTCGTACTAAACTCAACTTCCTTCCTTCGGTACTGTACTTGCTGAATTTTACTTCTATTCTCTTATCAATTTGCAACCTTTTCTCATTAGGAGACACTCTCCTTGTTCATTGATAATTCACAATCGCATTTATCTCCTATGCATATACGGTTCATGTGCCAATGCGTCAGGTCAAGTATGTGTGCTCTGATGGACCTGGTTCAACTGGTCAGACATTTGTCAATCTTCAAAACTATGCAGTGACTTGGATCAACAAATTCCCCCTTTTTGATGATGACAAATTCTGTGCTTCCCCCTGTATACACTTCAAGCACTTTGTATGTTTTTTAGCATTTATCATAGAGAAACCATGTTCATTATTAGGTTATAAATATCACTTGAAATATAAAAGCACTTGTCTTCCCCCTTTTGGCATCATCAAAAAGTTTGCAAAATGATAAACTTACCAGAGTTGTTAACAATTCCTCATGGCCATTGAGGCAACTGCAAGTGCAAACATGATTAATCATCATAAGAAATCAATAAATGTAAGCTATCTAAGAAATTGAGACAAGTCAATAACAAAACAACAAAAATTCATTGATTATGAACGAGCATCAAACACCATACAAAAAAACAAAAAACAACCATAACCATGATTAAGACAGAATAAAAACAACAGAAATAGAACAACTGGTCTAAGAGGGGTTTTGGTAGCTCTGGACAACCTAAGGATGGGAAGGTGCAGAGGAGGTTGTGGTCTTGGTTTGTAGAAGAGAAAGCATCTGGTTAAGAACACCCTCGTTTTTTTCCTTCTCTTTTGCTAATTCAGCCCTGAGAGCATCCGCTCAACTTCAACCTCAATCAAACGAGATTTCAAATGAAGGATCTCCATATCCTTGATCTCGCTTTCCTGCACCAGAGTTCTAACTTTGCTGTTGACAGGCTGCTTCCTAGATGAACCAGGTTCATCCGCAGTAACATTGACAGTATAATCGCAAGTCAACAAAGTATCCTTCCCAAAATAGTCCTTGGCAGTAGCCATCTCAGCCTTTTTCACAGGAACATCAAAATGAGCAAGCACAGCTGTCAGAATAAATCCATATGGGATTGCATGTGCTTTTTTTCCATTCACAACTTTGTCCAAGAGTTGGATGATGAAGACTAGCCAATTAATCTGCTTTCCCCTATACAAACACTCCATCAAGTTCAGATCCATATAGTTGGCTATGTGTCTTCGTTCTTGTCTTGGCAGCAAGAACTTGATGACAAACTCGAAGAGTAACTTGTGCTCTGGCTTCATTTCACTTTTGTAGACTAGCCGGGGTTCAATTTCCCTTTCATTTTCACTGAAGAATCTGGTAATATTGATTGCTGAGGCCATCCCATCAAAACTAGGCCATTTTTGCCTAGTGTAATCTCCGTAGCCCTCAGCAGGAATGTACAGAATTTCTCCCAGCTCTTTAGCATCAAAGGAGACTTGAATTCCTTTGACTATGGTAGTGAACCTACCGTCCTTGACCACTGCATTACCCATGAACTCCACCAGTTCAGCTCTAGCCAACCTTCCTTCCATGTGAAGGACCATGTTCTTCCACCCCTGAACATCCAGTGTGTCCAGCAGGTATCTCATCCCAGGTTCCTCGAGATCCTTCAACAACTTTCCCTTCAGAATTGTTCTTTTGCCAAAAAAGGTGATTCTGTCAGTCACCTCACCAACTTCCCCCTCATCTTCTCCACTCCATTCTTTATCATCATCTTTCTCAACGACCTTCACTTTTCTTGCCTTGGACCTGGTCCTTTTAACAGCTCTTGTGGGTGTGGCAGACACTGTAGCTGACTTCTTTGAAGAAGCCTTAGCCCCTTTTTATTTTTGTGCCTCAACCACAACAGGAGCAGTCTGCTCCTCATGATGGACCAGGTCCATCGTATCCTCTTCAACCACAACAGTCTCCACAGGCTCTCCTACTTTAGCCTTTCCCTTTGCAACTCTCTTTTTCTTGCTCTGTAGCAGAGCCTTCTCAAACATTTCTTCTTTCTCTCTCACAGCACTACGTGTAGCACGCACCTTAGGAACATGAGCATTATCAGCTACAAAATCTTTCCTCTTCTTAGAAGGAATTGGGTTAGTATCCTTCTTGGACTTCTGAGTCCTCCTTTTATTGGGGTTATAGGACTCTCCCAGTTTCCTTAGTCTGTCAGCCATTGTCTCGTCCCCAGATGAAACATGTTCATCTGCTCCTTTCTTCAAGCTTGCCAAACCTACCGCTTCTTCCTCGACTACACTTCCCCTTAACTCTGTGACATCTTCTCCAACCTTCTCAGGAATGGGACCACAGATAGCCAATGTAGTACCATCCTCCCCAAATCCCTCTCTCTCAAGAAATTCACCTTTTCCCAATTTTCTTTGCCTACTTGGCACTTCAACATCAAATACCGACCCAACCAGAACAAACTTGTTCTCAACATTAACAGATTCAGAAATTGCATCAAGATTACCTTGTTCAGAATGTGATGAACCAGGTGCTTCATCCTCGTTGGCTAATTTAAAAGATTCACTTGATGATTCAGAATTATTATCCTTTTCAGCCTGCAGAATTGCCTCCAAGAATCTTGCACGGGACCCACAAGCCACTAATTTTCTGGCAATAACCTTTACACAATGACCACGAGGGGCTGGGTTAGGGTTAGATGTGGGTTTCAGAATAGGAGTGTCTTCAGGGGTTGAGGTTCTTTTTGGTGATTGAGAACTGTATACAGATGGAGAATTTGAATCTGATTCATAATTCCCTCCATCATAATCACGATTTGGCGATGAAGAAGAAGAAGCAGATGGTGATGAAGGCATTATTACGAGTGTTGTTAGGAAGAAAAGAAAAGTGATCAGTTTTGGGTTTGAAGAATAATGATCTTGGATCGACGGTTACTTTATGAAGAAAAGAGTAATGATGACCCTTATATAAGATATAGCTATTGATTATACAACGGGCAGAATATTTATTCAAGTGGGAGTCTAATAGTTGTAGGAGTGTCATTTATTAGACAATTAAGAGTTCCCTACCTCTAGGCTAATTGAGTACTGATGGGACTTCTTGGAACGGGTTCATTTAGGATTAGTACAAAGAATTTGAAATGAACCAAATATAGATAGAATTCTTCTCATGTGTGACTGTAATTAAGTCAATAATTTTATGGAGATGAGCACGTACCTTGTCAGTCAGATGAACCAGCAGAGATGAACCAGGTTCATCGTGTTAAAGTCCTTAATTTGCCTCAATTTACAAAGATAGAGAAACATCATTAGCAACCAGTGAATCATGTTAATACACGGCAAGAGAGTATGACAGTAAAGTCATGATGCTGAGCAATGATTAGACTGGTTGTCAATCAGGTGATTTTAATCATCCCTAATTCAAGCTTGTTTCTCTCAAAATGCTCCCTACTCAGTGCTTTAGTAAAGATATCTGCAATTTGTTGATCAGTAGCACAAAATTCAATTGAGATCATTCCTTTTTCATAGTTATCCCTAAGGAAATGGTGCCTAACATCTATTTGCTTAGTTCTCTTATGATGAACCAGGTTCTTCATCATACTAATGGAACTAGTGTTATCACAGAAAATAGGAATGCATCCCAAATCTATACCAAAGTCCATGAGTTGTTGCTTGATCCATAGCAACTGAGCACAGCAAGAGGCTGCAGCCACATGTTCAGTCTCAGCAGTAGACAAAGCTACTGAATTCTGTTTCTTGGTGGCCCAAGACACAAGGCAGGAGCCCAAAAAGTGAGCCATGCCTGAAGTACTCTTCCTGTCAACCAGGAAACCTGCATAATCAGCATCAGCATATCCTACAAGGTCGAAATTACTACCTTTAGGATACCAAAGGCACAAATCAGTGGTGCCTTTCAAATATCTCAAAATTCTCTTCACTGCAGTGATGTGGGAATCCTTTGGATTTGCCTGAAACCTAGCACATAGTCCCACGCTGAACACAATATCAGGTCTGCTGGCAGTGAGATATGACCCAATCATCCCTCTGTATAGATTTTGATCAACGGATGAACCAGGTTCATCCACATCCAATTTTGTAACTATGGCTATGGGAGTGTCTATTTCCTTTGAGTCTTCCATTTTAAACTTCTTGAGCAATTCTTTCACATACTTTTGTTGGTGGATCATTGTTCCATTTGAGTTTTGCTTGATTTGCAAGCCTAAGAAGAAGTTTAGCTCACCCATCATACTCATCTCAAACTCACTCCCCATAAGCATAGCAAATTCCTTGCTCAATTTTTCAGAATTCGCCCCAAATATAATATCATCCACGTATATTTGCACAACCAGGAGATCCTTACCCTTATCCTTTAAGAACAAGGTAGTGTCAATTTTGCCTCGTTTGTACCCATGTTATAGCAGGAATTTTGATAATCGTTTGTACCATGCTCTTGGTGCTTGCTTGAGACCATATAGAGCCTTGTCGAGTTTGTATACGTGGTCAGGTGACTCCTTGCTTTCAAAACCTGGAGGCTGCTTGACAAATACATCTTCTTTCAGATAGCCATTGAGAAAGACACTCTTAACATCCATCTGATGGAGAGTGAATTCCATGTGTGCAACAAATGCAATAAGAAGTCTGATTGCCTCCAGTATTGCCACAGGCGCAAATGTCTCATCATAGTCAATTCCCTTTTCTTGACTATACCCTTGAACAAATAGTCTTTTCTTATTTCTTGTAACAGTTCCATCCTCATCGAGCTTGTTCATGAAGACCCATTTGGTGCCAATCACTGATCTGTCAAGTGGACTGGGTACCAAGTGCCATACCTGACTTCTTTCAAACTGATTCAGCTCTTCTTGCATGGAATTTACCCAATCAGTATCTTGTAGGGCTTTCTCAATGTTCTTTGGTTCGATCATGGATAGAAAGGCATCAAACGCACTCAGATTTTTCAAGGATGATCTTGTTTTGATTCCGGATGTCAAATCTGTTATGATGTTCTCAAGAGGGTGAGAACTCTGATATCTGTGTGGTTTGAGTACCAGCTGTTCATTCCTAGACAATTCCAAGGTGTCCCTTTGCTGTGGAGCAAGATCAGGGCCAGGTTGCATATGTTGAATTCCCCCTGTCATGTTTCTTGGGGTAGTTGAACCTGGTCCATCACCTGTTCCATCTTCCATGTTTGCTTCAATGTTTTCACTGCTTCTCACCAGTCCAAGCTCCTCATCTTCTGGTTCATGTCTCTCAGCAAGAGTGTTAGTTTGATCAAACACAACATGTACACTTTCTTCTACACACATAGTTCTTTTATTGTACACTTTATAAGCTTTGCTATGTGATGAATATCCCAAGAATAATCCCTCATCAGTTCTGAGGTCAAATTTCCCCAGGGAATCTTTGCCATTGTTATGCACAAAACACTTGCATCCAAAAGCCCTAAGGTGGGATGTGTTGGGCTTTCTCCCTTTAAGTAATTCATAGGGAGTTTTCTCTACCAGAGGTCTGGTCATGCATCTATTGATTATGTAACAAGCAGTGTTTATTGCTTCAGCCCAGAAGTTGTGAGGTAGTTTGCTAGATAGAAGCATGGTTCTTGCCATGTCTTCAAGAGTTCTGTTTTTCCTTTCAACAACCCCATTTTGCTGTGGGGTTCTAGGAGCAGAAAAGTTATGATTAACACCATGTTCATCACAGAACTCAGCAAACTTAGCATTCTCAAATTCAGTACCATGGTCAGATCTTATTGATGCTAGTTGATGTCCTAATTGATTTTGAGTTTTCTTGACAAATGAGGTGAACATATCAAATGCTTCATCCTTAGATGCCAGGAATAAGGTCCAAGTGAACCTTGAATAATCATCAACTAGCACCATCACATATCTCTTACCACCTCTACTCAGAGTTCTCATAGGACCACATAGATCCATATGAACCAGTTCCAACATCCTGGTGGTACTGACTATTTTCTTACTTTTGAAAGAGGACCTTACCTGCTTCCCCCTGGCACATGCCTCACAAACTTTGTCCTCCTCTAACTCAATGTTAGGAAGTCCTACCACTAAGTCCTTAGAGACTAGTTTTTTAAGCTGAGTCAGACTCGCATGACCAAGTCGTTTGTGCCACAGGAGGGGATCACTGTCCAACACACTTAGGCAAGTGAGTTCATTTTCAGACAATGTGGACAAGTCTATGACATAGATGTTATTCATTCTTTTTCCCTGCAAAACAATCTTGTCAATAAGCATGTTAATCACAAAACATTTTGTGGAAGTAAAAGCAACTAGGTTACCTCTGTCACACAGTTGTGATACACTGATCAGGCTATATTTTCAAGCCATCTATCAGATACACATGTTCAATGGATCGTGTGTCATCCTTACCTACCTTACCATCCCCAATATCTTAACCTTTATTTCCGTTTCCAAAGGAGACATTTCCTCCTTTGAGAATTTCTAGTGAAAGGAACTGTTCCATGTTCCCTGTCATATGCTTTGAGCAGCCACTATCCAAATACCCAATAATTCTGCCTCCTCTCACTTGAACCTACAAAAAGAATCAGGGGTTAGTCTTAAGAACCCAAACTAGTTTGGGTCCTTTTCTATGAGAGAATGGATGAATCAAATTTTTTCTGGCCCAATTTGGTAGCCAGTTTTTCTTTTTGACAAACCTCTCATTTTTTCGACTGGCCTGCTCTTTTGCAGTACACTCATATTTGTAGTGTCCAGTCTTACCACAATGGGTGCAAATTTTATTCTTAGGGAGAGTGAGATACTTGCTTTGGGATCCCACTTGGGCAATTGACTTCCAAAGCCAATCCCTCTCCGGTTTCTACTATGATTCTCTTGAAGCCATATCAGGGCATCAGAGGATTTATTCCATTTACAAGTTCGATCTAATTCATGTTTGACTTTTCCAAGTTCTTCATTAAGAATTCTTATTTGTTCATCCTTGGCATACATCTTATCTTTTAGTTTTCCCACCTTTTCTTGTAACATGATATGGGAATAATCAACAACCTTTTTACTGGATCCTAGATTTAGCCTTAAGTTTTCAGATTTTAGTTCTAGAGTCTCAGTTTCAAGTGGATGAACCTGGTTCAACAAGACAATGTTTTTCTTTTCAGATTCACTGACTCTGATTTCCAAGTTCATGCACTTTGCTTTTAGCATTTCACATTCTTTAGATAGTTGATCCTTCTCTTTGTTTGTTTCCACAGAATCATCTATGAAATCAAGTAGCAACTCAAAGAGTTTTTCCTTAGATAGGAACTTTATTTTGTTTTTAAGACGGGAGATACTTACCTCTGGTTCTTCCTGTGATTTCTCATCAGATTCTCCAATTGCCATGAGCGCCTGATCTTCAGTCTCCCCATCTTCTGATTCCTCATCTGAACTTTCCCCCTAAGCATCAGCCATAGCCTTTGTTGTGGTTTTCTTGGGTTGAACCAGTTCCTTCTTCCTGTTCTTTCTTTCATATCTCTCCTTTTTCCATTCTACTTCCCACTGAGGACAGTTTTTGATGAGATGGTCAGTCTTACCACATTTATAGCATCCTTCGTTGGTTGGCCTTTCTGGAGCTTTTGCTTTGTTGTAGTTTTCTCCTCTAGAGATGCCCTTCTTCCTGATGAGAAAGTTTCTTAATTCTTTGGTAATCATGGCCATCTCATCTTCCTCCAGATGTGCTCCCTCAGTGATTCTTAGTGCTAGGCTCCTCTTCTTCTTTGGACCATCCATCTTTATTTTCTGCCTTCTGAGTTCATAGGCAGTGAGGTTTCCAATCAGCTCATCCAATCTCAGGGTTGCCATATTTTTGGATTCCTGGATAGCAGTGATTTTGCTTTCCCAGGAAATAGGCAAGACCCTTGTCAGGATCTTCTCAACCCTGTCCTCTTCAAGAATGACTCTTCCAAGAGACTTCAGTTCATTAGTCAAGGTTGTGAACCTTGTGTACATCTCTTGGATAGTCTCTCCTTCTTTCATAGTGAAGTTTTCATATTGAGAGTATAGTAGAGTACCTCTTGACCTTTTTACCTGAGGTGTTCCTTCATGGTCTACTTGCAAGGTATGCCAGATCTCTTTGGCAGTGGTGTAACTTTGGATTCTGTTGTACTCGTCTTGACCTAGTCCACATACTAGCCACTTCTTGGCCTTTGCATTCTTTTCCCATTCCTTCAGATCCTCAGTAGTGCAGTCAGCTCTAGTCTTTGGTACATCTATACCTTCAGCAATATTCATCATGGTGGCTAGAGGACCATCAGTGACTATGTCCCAGAGTTCATAGTCTTCTCCAATCAGGTGATCCTTCATCCTGTTCTACCACCAAGAGTAATACATGCCATTGAAGAGTGGTGGCCTTGCAGTTGATTGACCTTCCCAGTTTCCAGGTGGTGCACTCATCTTGATCTTCTCCAAGGTGTTAGACTTTCAAGGATAACCTGATCTGATACCAATTGATGTTTTAGACGTCAATACCACACAAGAAGATAGGTTAATTTGTGTGGTATCCAATTATTCGAGTGCTGTCTCTCTAGAAGAACCTGGTTCTTCTTGGTATTCCAACTTCTACTGTCGCAGAATAATAAAAGCAGTAAAGTAAGAACACAGAGATTTTTACGTGGAAAACACCTGACTCAAAAGGTGAAAAAACCACGAACTAATCCTCAGTAGGATTTGCTCAAACTCTTCACTAAAACTCTGAGCCAAACGGACTTACAAAATAAACTCTTTTGTAATCCTAGGACTACCTCTAATCCCTTCGTAGTAACTAACCTCTAGCTAATTTCTACAAGCTTCAAGTTAACTCTAACTTGAACAATGTGTACTTATTACAATTGCTTCTATGAAAGCTGAAAAGATACAATATTAAATCGCCTACTACAACCAACTAGACTCAATGACAAACAGATGGAACTGGTTCTTCTAGCTGGTCTGTAGCCTTTGTATCGCACAGTAATTCTGCTTGCAAAATCTCTGGGAATTTTGCTTTTAGTTCTTGATTAACTTATGCACTTGTGCGTTTTTCGTTCAAGCAAGAATACTTCAATTATTTATAGAGTCAGTTGTTGAGTTTGTCATTCAGTTCTGGTACAACTCTTCCTGGGAGAAAGAGTTCGTATTAAACTCAACTTCCTTCCTTCGTTACTGTCCTTGCTGAATTCAATTTCTATTCTCTTATCAATTTGCAACCTTTTCGCATTAGGAGACACTCTCGTTTTTCATTGATACTTCACAATCACATTCATCTCCTATGCATATACGGTTCATGTGTCAAATCGTCAGGTCAAGTATGTGTGCTCTGATGGACCTGGTTCAACTGGTCAGACATTTGTCAATCTTCAAAACTATGAAGTGACTTGGGTCAACATCATGCAACATCCAAAACAATCTCACCTAGAAGCATCTATGAGACTTTAAGGTACATAAAGAGATCACATGGGATGTGAATTTTCCTCAAGAGAAGAAGAATCACACAAGTAACTGCATGTTGTGATTCAGATTGGGCAGCATGTCCAAATACAAGAAGGTTTGTGACTGGTTATATAATTAAACTAGGAGTGTCTCTAGTGTCTTGGAAATCAAAAAAGGAGCAAACAATTAGCAGAAGTTCTGCAGAAGCTGAATACAGAAGTATGACTGCTGTTACTGCTGAGATAGTCTAGCTAGTTGGATTGATGAAAGAACTGAACATGGAGGTAGAAGAGATTCTGAAATTATTCTGTGATAGTCATCGGTCTCTGAAACCTCACATAAGCTTATAGATTGTTGAAATCTACAAGATCAGCCCCTTCCTTATTTCCTCTTTGCAAACCCTAATCCTCTCATTGCCTCCGAGAATTTCGCCTCCGAAATGTCGATTGCGAAAATGCCATCTCCGAAAGTTTTGTCTCCAAAAATGCCGCCTCTAGAAATGACCCTTGACTCGCTTCCGGATGAATTAATGGTGGATATACTATCACGAATTCCATTGAAAGAACTTATACGCTTCAGGTGCGTGTCTTCGTTCTATAAGGACCTGATTGACAGTACATCATTAACTAAATTCCATCTCGAGAGACGGAATAAGAAGGTTCTATCGTGAAAGGTTTAACAAATTTTTTGTTAGTTGATTTCAAAATCTGAAGTGTACCAAAATGCATAGATCCTCCACTGAGAGACGCGACCACTTGGGTAAAGGGTCACTATAAGGGTTTGGTTCTGTTAGAAGTAGCTTCCAGCATGGGCTAGAAAAATGATCTTGTAATATGGAACCCTTCAACGAGGAAAGCCCGGATAATTTCGACTCACAACACTGACACCAAAATTAATTGCGATTTCGGGTATGATCGCTCTAAGAATGATTATGCAATTTTTTGCATAACCCAAACGAATGGCCTCAGGGATCCCGTAGTTTCAGCGATAGCACGTTATTCGTTAAATTCGGGTCGATGTTCCAAATGTTCAACAAGTAGTTTTCCATACGTGTTGATGGAAATCGATGGCGGTTTTGCCGGATATGCATTGTACTGGACTGCAATTGCACCTAGTGGAGTTAATATTCATAGTGATCGTATTCTTCCACGTGTTGATCTAGGATGTGAAGAATTCAAGAAGTTTCCATTGCAATTTTTTGGGGAAACGGGCAGGCTAATTCATTTGAACATCTTTGAGGGATCCCTTTTTTTGCCTGTAGGTCACATCCCTTTCGATAGGTTACCTGAAGATGATTTGGATCATATCGACATATGGGTTATGAAGATGGATGGAGTGGAACAATATTGGTCTCCTTATATGGTCTTGGGCAATCCTCAGCTCATAAGCTAGCTTTTGGGGTTGAGTTAGTCTCAAGGTCCATTTAACATGGTATTTGATCAGGCCCATCCCAATTATTGTTACTGATGTTGGGCTCCCATTTATATTGTTCACGCTCCAGTTTGCAAGTCTGTGCGTGAAGGGAGGTGTTTAGTTGTCCCACATCGGAGGGATTTGAGATCCTTGGTCTCCTTAATATGATCTTGGGCAATTCTCATCTCATAAGCTAGCTTTTGGGGTTGAGTTACGCCCAAGGTCCAATTATCATTGATAAAATGGACCTTGGGCCTAACTCAACCCTAAAATATAGCTTATAGATTGTTGAAATCTACAAGCTCAGCCCCTTTCTCATTTCCTCTCTGCAAACCCCAATCCTCTCATCGCCTCCGAGAATTTTGCCTCTGAAATGTCGCCTATGAAAATACCGTTTATGAATTTTTTGTCTCCAAAAATGTCGCTTCTAGCAATGACGCTTGACTCGCTCCAGGATGAATTAATGGCGGATATACTGTCACGAATTCCATTGAATGAACTTCTACGCTTCAAGTGCATGTCCTTGTTCTACAAGGACCTGATTGACGGTACATCATTAAATAAATTCCATCTCGAGAAACGAAATGAGAAGGTTTTTATCGTGAAGGTTTTAACAAATTTTTTGTCAGGCAATTTTCAAAATCTGAGGTGTACCAGAACGCATAGATCCTTCACTAAGAGACGTGACCACTTAGGTAAAGGGTCATTGTCAGGGTTTGGTTCTATTAGAAGTAGCTTCATCATGGATTGGAAAAATGATCTTGTAATATGGAACCCTTCAACGAGGATGGCCCGGATAATTCCGACTCGCAACACTGACACCAAAATTAATTGCGGTTGCTCTAAGAATGATTATGCAATTTTTAGCATAACCCAAACGAATGGCTCCGGGGAGCTAGTAGTTTCAGAGATAGCACGTTATTCGTTCAATTCGGGCCGATGGTCCCAACGTTCAACAAGTAGTTTTCCATACGTGTTGATGGAAATCGATGACAGTTTTGCTGGAGATGCATTGTACTGGACTACAATTGCACCTACCGGAGTTAATATTCATAGTGATCGTATTATTGCACTCTTTGATCTTGGATGTGAAGAATTCAAGCAGTTATCATCGCAATTTTTTGGGGAAAAGGGCAGGCTGATGCATTTGAACATCTTTGAAGGATCCCTTTGTTTGCCTGTAGGTCACATCCCTGTCGATGGGTTACCTGAAGATGATTTGGATCATGTCAACATATGGGTTATGAAGATTTATGGAGTGGAACAATATTGGTCTTTTTATATGGTCTTGGGCAATCCTCAGCTCATAAGTTAGATTTTAGGGTTGAGTTAGGCTCAAGGTACATTTGACATGGTATTAGAGGAGGCCCATCCCAATTATTGTTACCGATGTTGGGTCCCCATTTATGTTATCCATTATCCAGTTTGAGAGCCTGGGCGTGGGGGGAGGGGTGTTGAGTTGTCCTACATCGGAGGGATTTGAGGTCCTTGGTATCCTTATATGGTCTTGGGCAATCCTTATCTCATAAGCTAGCTTTTGGGGTTGAGTTAGGACCAAGGTCCATTTATCATTGATTAAATGGACCTTGAGCCTAACTCAACCCCAAAAGCTAGCTAATAGATTTTTGAAATCTACAAGCTCAACCCCTTCCTCATTTCCTCTATGCAAACCCGAATCCTCTCATCGTCTCCGAGAAATTCGAATCCGAAATGTCGCCTGCGAAAATGTCGTCTCCAAAAATTTCGTCTCCATAATTTCCGCCTCTATAAATGATGCTTGACTCGCTCCCGGATTAATTAATGGCAGATATACTGTCACGAATTCCATTGAAAGTTCGTTCAATGGAATTCATGACAATATATCCTCCATTAATTCGTCCAGGAGCGAGTCAAGCATCATTTCTAGAGGCGAAAATTTTGGAGACAAAATTTTTGGAGACGACATTTTCGAAGGCAACATTTCGGATTCGAATTTCTCGGAGATGATGAGAGGATTGGGGTTTGCATAGAGGAAATGAGGAAGGGGTTGAGCTTGTAGATTTCAAAAATCTATTAGCTAGCTTTTGAGGTTGAGTTAGGCTCAAGGTCCATTTAATCAATGATAAATGGAACTTGGTCCTAACTCAACCCCAAAATCTAGCTTATGAGATGAGGATTGCCCAAGAACATATAAGGATACCAAGGACCTCAAATCCCTCCGATGTGGGACAACTCGACACCCCCCCCTTCACGCCCAGGCTTTCAAATTGGAGCGTGGACAACATAAATTGGGGCCCAACATCGGTAACAATAATTGGGATGGGCCTCCTCTGGTACCATGTTAGATGTACCTTGAGCCTAACTCAACCTTAAAAGATAGCTCTTGAGCTGAGGATTGCACAAGACCATATAAGAAGACCAAGATTGTTACACTCTATCCATCTTCATAACCCATATGTCGACATGATCCAAATCGTCTTCAGGTAACCCATCGATAGGGATGTGACCTGCCTTAAGGCACACCTTTACTCCCAAGATCGGATTCATTCACAACAGCTTCTCCTTCCCTTGCTTCCCCGTTTTTCTCGAATATCATCTATTTTTAGTATACTGTAAAAGCCTTTTATTTTTAGGATGGAACATTTGTTCAGGACCACAGGACAGGATAGGGTCCTGTTGAATTATACCTACCTGGTAAACCCTGCCACAGCGGTCGGCGAAATTATATGAATTGAATGGGACTTCAGCTTTGACAATCGTATCCTCCCTCCAGCAAATAAGGTGGAGTGGGCATATTCCGTAGATGCGAGATATAGAAATTTTCCTTTCGTAGTTGTGGAAGAAGTTTTGTTGTTGGAATCCTTTTTTTTTAAAGAAGAAGTTAATGGTCGAGTAACAAATAAGAGTAGTAGATCATATTCGATGAAAGCAAAAATAGTACAGTCAAACAAAGGGATCCTTCAAAGATGTTCAAATGCATCAGCCTGCCCTTTTCCCCAAAAAAATTGCGATGACAACTGTTTGAATTCTTCACATCCAAGATCAAAGAGTGCAAGAATACGATCACTATGAATATTAACTCCAGTAGGTGCAATTGTAGTCCAGTACAATGAATCTCCAGCAAAACTGCCATCGATTTCCATCAACACGTATGGAAAACTGCTTGTTGAACCTTTAGACCATCGACACGAATTGAATGAATAACGTGCTATCTCTGAAACTACGGGCTCCTCGGGGGGCATTCGTTTGGGTTATGCTAAAAATTGCATTCTTAGAGCGATCATACCCGAAACCGCATATAATTTTGGTGTTAGTGTTGTGAGTTGGAATTATCCGGGCCTTCCTCGTTGAAGGGTTCCATATTACAAGATCATTTTTCCAGTCCATGCTGAAGCTACTTCTAACAGAACCAAACCCTGACAGTGTTCTTTTACCCAAGTGGTCGCGTCTCTTAATGGAGGATCTATGCGTTCTGGTACACCTGAGATTATGAAAATTGACTGACAAAAAATTTGTTAAAACCTTCATAATAAGAACCTTCTCATTCCGTCCCTCGAGATGGAATTTAGTTAGTGATGTACCGTCAATCAGGTCCTTATAGAACGAAGACATGCACCTAAAGCGTAGAAGTTCATTCAATGGAATTCATGACAGTATATCCGCCATTAATTCATCTAGGAGCGAGTCAAACGTCATTTCTAGAGGCGACATTTTTGAAGATAAAACATTCGGAGACGGAATTTTCGTAGGCGACATTTCGGAGGCAATAAGAGGATTGGGTTTTTGCATAGAGGAAATGAGGAAGTGGCTGAGCTTTTAGATTTCAACAATCAATAAGCTAGCTTTTGTTTGCCTGTAGGTCACATCCCTGTCGACGGGTTACCTAAATATGATTTGGATTATGAAGATGGATGGAGTGGAACAATCTTGGTATGGTCTTGGGCAATGCTCAACTCATAAGCTAGTTTAGGGGTTGAGTTAGGCTCAACGTCCATTTATCATGGTGTCAGATCAGGCCCATCCCAATTATTGTTTCCGATGTTGGGCCCCTATTTATATTGTCCACGCTCCAATTTGCAAGCCTGGGCGTGGGGGAGGGGGTGTTGAGTTTTCCCACATTTGAGGGATTTGAGGTCCTTGGTCTCCTTATATGGTCTTGGACAATCCTTATCTCATAAGCTAGCTTTTGGGGTTGAGTTAGGCCCAATGTCCATTTATCGTTGATTAAATGGACCTTGGGCCTAACTCTACCCCAAAAGCTAGCTAATAGATTTTTGAAATCTACAAGCTCAACCCCTTACTCATTTCCTCTATTCAATCCCCAATCCTCTCATCGTCTCCGAGAAATTCGCCTTCGAAATGTCGCCTGCGAAAATGTCGTCTCTGAAAGATTTGTCTCCAAAAATGTTGCCTCTAGAAATGACGCTTGACTCGCTCCCGGATGAATTAATGGCTGATATATTGTCTCGAATTCTATTGAAAGAACTTCTACGCTTCAGCTGCGTGTCTTCGTTCTATAAGGACCTGATTGACGGTACATCATTAACCAAATTCCATCTCGAGAGACAGAATGAGAAGGTTCTTATCGTGAAGGGTTTAAAGAATTTTTTGTTACTCGATTTTAAAATCTAAGGTGTACCAGAATGCATAGATACTCGGCTGAGAGACGAGGCCACTTGGTTAAAGGGTCACTGTTAGAGTTTGGTTCTGTTAGAAATAGCTTCCAGCATGGATTGGAAAAATGATCTTGTAATATGGAACCCTTCAACGAGGAAGGCCCGGATAATTCCGACTCACAACACTGACACCAAAATTAATTGCTATTTCGAGTACGATCGATATAAGAATGATTATGCAATTTTTAGCATAACCCAAACAAATGGCCCCGGGGAGCCCATAGTTTAAGAGATAGCACGTTATTCGTTCAATTCGGGTCGACGGTCCAAATGTTCAACAAGTAGTTTTCCATACTTGTTGATGGAAATCGATGGTAGTTTTCCTGGATATGCATTATACTGGACAACAATTGCACCTACTGGAGTTAATATTCATAGTAATCGTATTCTTGCACGTTTTGATCTTGGATGGCTGTAGGTCACATCCCTGTCGATGGGTTACCTGAAGATTATTTGGATCATGTCGACATATGGGTTATGAAGATGGATGGAGTGGAACAATCTTGGTCTCTTTATATGGTCTTGGGCAATCTTCAGCTCATAAGCAAGCTTTAGGGGTTGAGTTACGCTCAAGGTCCATTTAACATTGTATCAGAGCAAGCCCATCCCAATTATTGTTACCGATATTGGGCCCCTATTTATGTTGTCCACGCTCCAATTTGCAAGCCTGGGCGTGGGGGAGGGGGTGTTGAGTTTTCCCACATTGGAGGGATTTGAGGTCCTTGGTCTTCTTATATGGTCTTGGGAAATCCTTATCTCATAAGCTAGATTTTGGGGTTGAGTTAGGCCCAAGGTCCATTTATCATTGATTAAATGGACCTTGGGCCTAACTCAACCCCAAAAGCTAGCTAATAGATTTTTTAAATCTACAAGCTCAACCCCTTCCTCATTTCCTCTCTGCAAACCCCAATCCTCTCATCGCCTCCGAGAATTTCGCCTCCGAAATGTCGCCTGCGAAAATGTCGTCTCTGAAATTTTTGTCTCCAAAAATGTCCCCTCTAGAAAAGACGCTTGACTCCCTCCCGGATGAGTTAATGGCGGCTATACTGTCACGAATTCCATCGAAAGAACTACTATGATTCAGGTGCGTGTCTTCGTTGTATAAGGACCTGATTGATGGTACATCATTAACTAAGTTCCATCTCGAGAGACGAAATTAGAAGGTTCTTATCGTGAAGGGTTTAAAAAAATTTTAGTGAGTCGATTTTCAAAATCTGAGGTGTATCAGAACGCATAGATCCTCCACTGAGAAACGCGACCACTTGGGTAAAGGGTCACTGTCAGGGTTTGGTTCTATTAGAAGTAGCTTCCAGCATGGACTAGAAAAATGATCTTGTAATATGTAACCCTTCAACGAGGAAGGCCCGGATAATTCTGACTCACAACACTGACACCAAAATTAATTGTGATTTCGGGTACAATCGCTCTAAGAATGATTGTGCAATTTTTAGCATAACCCAAACAAATGGCCCCCGGGGAGCCTGTAGTTTCATAGATAGCACGTTATTCGTTCAATTCAGATCGTTGGTCCAAACATTCAACAAGTAGGTTTCCATACGTGTTGATGGAAATCGATGGCAGTTTTGCTGGAGATGCATTGAACTAGACTGCAATTGCATCTACTGGAGTTAATATTCATATTGATAATATTCTAATTATGGCCCTTGCAATTTTTGGGGGTAAAGGGAATGCTAATACATTTGAACATCTTTGAAGGATCCCTTTGTTTGCCTGTAGGTCACATCCCTGTCGATGGGTTATCTGAAGATGATTTGGATCATGTCGATGTATGGGTTATGAAGATGGATGGAGTGGAACAATCTTGGTCTCCTTATATGGTCTTGGGCAATCCTTATCTCATAAGCTAGCTTTTGGGGTTGAGTTAGGCTCAAGGTCCATTTAACATTGTATCATAGCAGGTCCATCCCAATTATTGTTACCGATGTTGGGCCCCCGTTTATGTTGTCCACGCTCCAGTTTGCAAGCTTGGGCGTGAGGGGGGAGGGTGTTGAATGGTCGCACATCGGAGGGATTTGAGGTCCTTGGTCTCCTTATATGGTCTTGGTCAATCCTCATCTCATAAGCTAGCTTTTGGGGTTGAGTTAGGCCCAAGGTCCATTGGGCCTAACTCAACCCCAAAAGCTAGCTTATAGATTGTTGAAATCTACAAGCTCAGGTGTACCAGAACATGGTTGAGTTAGACTCAAGGTCCATTTAACATGGTATTAGAGCAGGCCCATCCCAATTATTGTTACCGATGTTGGGCCCCCATTTATGTTGTCCACGCTCCGGTTTGCAAGACTGGGTGTTGGGGGGGAGGGGTGTTGAGTTGTCCCATATCGGAGAGATTTGAGGTCCTTGGTCTCCTTATATCCTTATCTCATAAGCTAGAATTTGAGGTTGAGTTAGGCCCAAGGTCCATTTATCATTTGCCCAAGGTCCATTTATCAATGATAAATGGACCTTGGGCCTAACTCAGCCCCAAAGCTAGCTTATACATTGTTGAAATCTACAAGCTCAGCCCCTTCCTTATTTCCTCTTTGCAAACCCTAATCCTCTCATTGCCTCTGAGAATTTCGCCTCCGAAATGTCGATTGCGAAAATGCCGTCTCCGAAAGTTTTGTCTCAAAAAATGTCGACTCTAGAAATGACGCTTGAATCTCTCCCAGATGAATTAGTGGCGGATAAGGGTGGCAGGTGGGCCGGGCCCGACCCGGGCCCGCGGGCTAAACGGGCTAGCGGGCT